>JAUCBJ010001087.1:0-36542 GCA_032718475.1 Nemertoderma westbladi | reverse complement strand
CTAGAATAAATGTCGATTGTTCTTCTTCCGGTTTAATAAACAGTGTTATATATACATCATTATCGATACCGGTACCCCCATCATTATTAGGGGGTTGATAGTCAGAGCAGTATTTTTGAAAATGGTGTGGAGATTTACAACTTCGACACAACATTTGTTGACCATCGGCATACCTGGGATTATTAGATACTCTACCATATGTGATCGACACACCACGTCTGATACTGGTACCGGTACTACTACCTCGAGAATCAAAACGTCCTCGATTATATGAATTATATGATGGTCGTCCAGCTGATCTACTTCTAAAATTAGGCCTACCTCTAATATACCGACCACGTGATGTAAAATAAACAGATTGTTCATCATCACAGTCCTCCAAATAACCTTCCTCATATAAATTATGATTATCCTCACAAAGGAATGTATCCTCAGTCTCTTGCTTGACACGCACCGCAGTTGTACGCCCACTATCAGCACCTGTAAACATCACCTTTGATTCCCCAAAGATACGTTTTAATGCTGTCTTCATTTCTTGGTATTTTAAATCCTTTACTGCTGTTAGAGCCATTTTTCTCTCTGAATCTGACAAATTCGCCTTATCTAAAAGCTCAAAAGCTAAAACTCCATCCCCGATACTCATGTCATATTCTTTGGCTTTGTTATACCGTTTCTCAAACTCATTGATAAAGTCGGAAATAGTCTCTACATCTTTCTTCTTTAAATATTTAAACAACGAATAGGCTTCGTAAGCACAGTCGATTTTATCCTTCAGATAAACTTCATCGAGTTTTCTAAGTAACGTTTTAACTCCGTCATCTGCATTTAGTTGTTCAATGGGTACCTCTAAAGCTTTATCCTTAGCTTTCCTTGGTAAACACAGCAATATAGCTGGGGCTTGTCGTCTCTTTTCTATATCAGTAACAAGTTGCCAAATCTTTAACTCCCGTTGCCACGTAACATAATCCGAACCATCACCTAACAGAGGTGGATTTTTATACGACCGCCCACCGGAAACATTTGTACTACTTTCAGCCATTAATATTATATTAGTTACGTTGTAGGCCTACTACCTACCTATTGTCTGTTTATTCAGCGTCAACACGCTCTGCTACCATGTTAAAGTGTAAAACAGTAAGATAGGAAACGTACCGCCGTACCGGTGTTCCTCCTTCTATATCTTTCATATCTTATATATAGTTTGAATATCCCGCCACCAATATACTACATATATACATTTGACACGAGAGAGTTGCTCACGAGAGAGAGAGAGTTGCTCACGGGAGAAAGTTGCTCACGAGAGAGAGTTGCTCACGGGAGAGAGTTGTTGACCCGAGTGTTGCTCATGGGAGAGAGTTGCTCACGAGAGAGAGAGTTGCTCACGGGAGAGAGTTGCTCACGGGAGAGAGTTGCTCACGGGAGAGTGTTGCTTACGGGAGAGTGTTGCTCACCCGAGAGAGTTGCTCACGAGAGAGAGTTGCTCACGGGAGAGATTTGCTCACGGGAAGGAGTTGCTCACGGGAGAGAGTTGCTCACGAGAGAGAGAGTTGCTCACGGGAGAGAGTTGCTCACTTGCTCACGGGTAGGAGTTGCTCACGGGAGAGAGTTGCTCACGAGAGAGAGAGAGTTGCTCACGGGAGAGAGTTGCTCACCCGAGACGAAAGAGTTGCTCACGAGAGAGAGAGTTGCTCACGGGAGAAAGTTGCTCACGAGAGAGAGTTGCTCACGGGAGAGAGTTGCCCACCCGAGGCGGGAGAGAGTTGCTCACGAGAGAGAGATTTGCTCATGGGAGAGAGTTGCTCACGGGAGAGAGTTGCTCACGGGAAGGAGTTGCTCACGGGAAGGAGTTGCTCACGGGAAGGAGTTGCTCACGGGAGAGAGTTGCTCACGAGAGAGAGTTGCTCACGGGAGAGAGTTGCTCACGGGAAGGAGTTGCTCACGGGAGAGAGTTGCTCACGGGAGAGAGAGTTGCTCACGGGAGAGAGTTGCTCACGGGAGAGAGTTGCTCACGGGAAGGAGTTGCTCACGGGAAGGAGTTGCTCACGGGAGAGAGTTGCTCATGAGAGAGAGTTGCTCACGGGAGAGAGTTGCTCACGAGAGAGAGTTGCTCACGGGAGAGAGTTGCTCACGGGAAGGAGTTGCCCATGACAGAGAGTTGCTCACGAGAGAGAGTTGCTCACGGGAGGGAGTCGCTCACACGAGAGTTGCTCACGGGAGAGAGTTGCTCATGGGAGGGAGTTGCTCACCCGAGAGAGTTGCTCACCCGAGAGAGTTGCTCACGAGAGAGAGTTGCTCACGGGAGAGAGTTGTTCACCCGAGGCGGGAGAGAGTTGCTCACGGGAGAGAGTTGCTCACGGGAGAGAGTTGCTCACGGGAGAGAGTTGCTCACGGGAGAGGTTACCCCCATATTCGGTAATAATACCAATCGAAAACACGAGTTATTCCATATAGCTACTACTATTATAATCAAACATATCTAAATTATTATAATAACACAATAATAACTCACTGTTGTACCTATTAGGAATAAATAATCTACTAAATAATTTACGATAAAAATCACAAACTTATTATAAATGCAAAGCGAGAATGACAACGAGAGACTATCGGGATTTCTTGAAGTCTCGATAGGCGACGAGATATAGTTGTGGAATATTAAGTGGTGGACTGAAACCGTCTGGGTAGGTGGAGTCCTCAAACAGCACTGAGTAGGAGTCATCGTGGGTAGAATGGGGGTTGCGGTGTACCACTGCCTTGTAGAAACAGGTTGTCTGCGGGTAGAGAGCGAGCACCACTGCACCCACGGGGTAGACGGCTTCGGGGTGGGTCTCCGGGTTGGGTTTACCCAGGGGTAGAGGGATTACCTTCCGGCGAGAGAGAGTGTGTCTGTCGCGCGTCTCCTCGTCAACGTCCTCAATCTCGTAACTAAAAATAAAGTAAAACTAAAGGTAAATAAAGTAAAAAATAAGAAAATATAATTAAACCAAAGGCAAATAAGGTAAAACAAATGGTAAATAAAGTAAAACATAAGGCAAATAATGTAGAACAAGGTTAAATAAAATAATGGAGGGTGTCATGTTAACTCCCAGGGAGTTGAACACTCAGTAACAAAATCAAATCCTATTTTACTCCCAAGGTTGACCACTCAGTACAATCCAACCATTTTCTTTACTGGAAGTTACACTCATTCCCCTCCAGGCGAGGTGGTGAACTATAATAACCCGAGGTTGTGATTGGCTAAATAATATCAATATGACTAACCGTCCACTAGATGGGTAATACAGAATAACAGTAGCGAGTATCCAGTTCTCTTCCTCCTCCCCCTTAACTCGGGCGGCCACCTTGTGGCCCACCGGTACGATGTAGTTGGACTCGGCGGGGGTGGCGCCACACAGTGGCGGCGGCGTGGCCTCCGGCGTGGGGGCGAGCCATAGAGGCAGGGTCAACGCGTCCTGCTGTAGCATAGTCATGAGGACCCCGCGACGCATCACCTTGCGGGGGGGTTCGTCCCCGCTACTCGCGTATCCCGTCGGTTTGTGACCATTACCCCCGGACTGCAGCGTCCGGATCGCCGCGATCTTATCGAGGGATCGACGGATCAGTTCCGCCTCGGCTGTGGCGTCGGATAACGCCGAGTTGTAGAGATGCCGGAGTTTCCCTTTGTAATAGGAGGTCACCTGGGTGGTAAACAACAACAAACAAAAGATTACAATTAAAATGTTTTACAGACGCCGACAGCCGTCAGTCTATTATTATCAAGAAGAAACGTGATTGGCGCAAGTTTCTGGTGCTGCTTCCCATAAGTATATAATATGTTGATAATTTTATTGCACTGCATATAAACAACGAAAGGATTTGGCAAACAAAGACAGGCTTATATTAATGCCGCCGCCTCATTTCGTTGATATAATTGGTATAAAGAGAAATAGTATAGGCCTACACATAGAATAACAGAAACTTGTAAGGTGATGTAGGGCCTGGGTACCAGCGTTGATAATTTATTGAATTTTATTGTCAATGACGTAATGACGTAGGTGGCGATACGAATTTAATTTAATTAATTACGTCTGGGTGAAAAACAATGTCACTTTAATATTTCAAACTCGCAAACTATCGAAATATAATTACGTTGAACAATTCAACAAACATGTATATTTTAGTAGCCGAGATCAATAAAACTATAAAAATAAAATAGATCGGTTGGACCCAAACACTACGGAGGATGAGATTAAAGATTTCCTTGAAGGAGAAAGTCTGAATATTGATGATGTCCATGCTCTCCCGCTGAAAGATGGGAACTCGCCATTTAGGGGATTCCATATTACGTGCAAACAAGCGGACCGTGATCGCATTATGGACCCCAACCTATGGGAGTCAGGTATAGTAATTCGGGACTATTTCCTTACCAACACTGAGCGGCAGGCACTCGGCTTGCGGATGAGACAGCCAAGCCGCCGCACAACCGCAACTGCAGACAGTGAGACAAATCATGGCCAGTCTGATTGACATGAGGATTCTGGTGAGTGCTCTTTTGTTGTCTCTTTTTGGAATATTGAAGGTTTAAACACAATACTACTTTTGTCTCACGAAAAGCCGATTTTTGTGCAATCCGATGTTATTTTACTAGCAGAAACTCTATATTGGGATGGTCCAACATGTATACCAGGCTTCTATACCTATGATTATCCGGCAGTAAAACCAGAAAGAGGTAGACCGTATGGAGGTTTAACTATTGCAATTAAACCTGAGCTTGAACCTAAACTAATTCAATCGTGTAAAGAATTCATTATGGTATCCTCGAACGAGGGTATATTTGTGACTTGTTATTTTCCTCCAACTACAAGTTTAACTGATTTCATAGATGGTGTTTTATATATTTTCGATGCTATTCCAATGAACTTTGATGGGTCTGTAACCATAGGTGGTGATTTTAATGCGAGACAAGATATTGAGCCTACTTCCAAAGCTCTGGCTCTTGAAATCCTGATGGAGGACTTCAATCTAGTTATGCAAAACGACCCATCTGAGCCAACATATGTTTGTAATGGATCGTCAGTAATCGATTTGATTTTTGCAAGTAAACAGTCAATCAATATAAGTGTAAGGCCTGATGACATTCGTAAACATTGTATTATTAGTTCAGTTTGGAAGCGGGAGATAGGAAGGCAGCCTACAAACGGGGCCCAATCTGTTCCTCATTCGCGTAAAGTAGATACTGATAAGCTTCTGCAAGATGGGCGACTAGAAACTATCAATGATTTTCTTATGGATAAGAACGTCGACGACGCCTACGACCTTTTAGTTGAATCCATCATCGACTCATCTCCTAAAATTATGGTAAAAAGTAAGTTCTCAAAGAGATGGTTTGATAAAGAATGCTACAATAAGCGCAAAGATGTTTTACTATTTAGCCATGCAGTCAAAAATGATTCATCATTACTAGACCAGCTCCGCGTTCAAAAACAGCAGTACAAAGACCTTTTAAAATGTAAACAGAAGAGTTATTCGCTGCTAAAAGAAGAAAAGCTCATACAAGAAGCCGAGGAGAAACCATATCTATGGGCTAAGAAGAAGAACCAAGAACAAAGTTGTCCAATTGATTTAAAGACTTGGGAAACACATTTTGAGAATATCTACAATCCCGAAGGTGAAACTTCATTAAGCGAAGATAGCGAAAGTGAAGCTGAGGCTGAATGTGTTGAAGAACCTCCCTTCTCTATGGAAGAGGTAGAAGAAATAATAAAGGGGAAACCAAGTAATAAATCGGGTGGTCCAGATAAAGTATATTATGAGTCATTAAAATCGTCATTACCAGTAACTCTCCTTCTAGTGACAACTTTGTTAAATGTCTGTTTACAAACAGGTACCCTAGTAAATAAATGGAAGAACAGTGTAATTAAGGTATTATATAAAAACAAAGGCTCAAGATCGGATCCTGATTGCTATCGTGGAATTGCACTTTTGTACAATATGTTTAAGATATTCTCGAGTTTAGTAGAGAAGCGTTTGCGTTTACGAGTGTCTAATAAGCTCCCATCAGAACAATATGGATTTATGCCCGGCAAGTCCACTATAATGGCATTAACCAAGTTCATTAAAGATATTCAATCTAAACTGTCTCGACCAAGATCACCATTGTATGCAGTTTACGTTGACTTTCGTAAAGCTTTTGACAGTGTACCGCGTAAGTTACTTCTGTACAAGCTCTATTATCATTTCAATATTCGTGGAAGCCTCTACAGAATAATTAAAGCCATTTTGTCAACAAATTTTGTTAGAATATATGATGGACTGCGGTTATCTAAGATTATAGCCCAGACACGGGGATTGGCACAGGGTGAATGTCTCAGTCCTTTATTGTTTGTGATTTTCATTTCTGATATTGTTGGTTTTGTTAGAGAAGCAGTACGGAAAATAGGCGAAGTTGTTGTCTCCGCACTTATTGTCAGTATCGACAGCTATGCGCTTATTTTCTATTAAGATTGTGCCGGTCATAACATATGGTTTACGAGTAATATGGCCCCATTTGAAATCCAGTGATATGGAAACTTTAGATAAAATTAAAACAGTCTATCTGAAGAAGACTCTATCAGTTTCAAAATTTAGTAAAAATCGCCTAGTCTACGCATTGGCTCAGGAACCTCCGTTGACACTGGAATTGGTGGACAAGTTAAATCTTCCACTCACAACAGAGTTTAATATCTATCACAGTAATATTAATGAAAAACTCGACGACATCCAAAGTGAATTTTGGTCTTTAGGACTCCACTCTGATCGAAGTTGGGCGAACTCGAACCAAAAGTCTCGACAAATTCTCTCACGTTTAGCAATGCACGGATACCATCACCATATTTGCTAGACAGGGCGTTTTCACGAAGCCTCTAGTAGTTGCTGTTGTAGACTCTGTGGCGAGCCTGCGTCGCAGTACCATCTCATATCTTGTAGAGCGAACTCTAAAAGTTTATATTATTACAGCAATCTTAATTAATCGTGCGTAATCTCTTCGTAATACCATATGCATATGTGAAATTTTGTACATTGTTTTTACTGTACCA
This sequence comes from Nemertoderma westbladi, assembly GCA_032718475.1. NCBI lineage: Eukaryota > Metazoa > Xenacoelomorpha > Nemertodermatida > Nemertodermatidae > Nemertoderma > Nemertoderma westbladi. Next base: position 29,487 of record JAUCBJ010001087.1, on the reverse strand, counting down.
ATATTTTTGGTTTAATAAATTATATTAATATTAATCAATAAAACGTCCGGTGGCTGTAAAGTCTCAACGGCTTCAATATGAGTGTGCAGGTCAGAAATATTACCGTTGCTTGGGCCGCCGTACAGGACATTTTGTATCGAAAACGTTTGGGCCAAATCTCTAAACGAGTTCTCCAGAACAAGACGGTGTTCCCATTAGTTAGTTAGGTATAGCTGTCCGATCACTCATTGTATCTTATTATATTTCCGGGACTTCCCTCATCCCTCCACTGTAATCCTACTAGCTTTATTTATTGTTCCGGTAAAGTTGTACTATATTTATGACCAACCTTTATTTCGGACTTCATCCGTTCCTGAGTCTTACTGATTGCCTCCAAGGTAACGGCCCCCTTGTCCCGTTCCTCCTGCACCTGTACGATGAGTCGTTGTAACTCCAGGAGTAGGTCCTGGGAGCGGGAGTCCATGGAGGGAGCGGGGGAGTTGGCTGGGGATGAAGCCGTCGAGATGGTCGAGAGAGCTGATCGAGTGCCGGTCCGACGTTTACTGGACATTATCAGACTGTCAGATTGTAGCAATTATATACAGTCCGATATAATAGTTAATAATAGTTCATGGCGGAAGTTGAGTTGATTAATGACAGTTACTACAAGCAGACAAGTACAATCAACAGATCAATATCCTGTATCCCCTTAGCTACTACTAGTTCAGTGTCTCTCCCTTAGTCACTCGGGCCTCCAGATATTCGATTCGCCTTTCCAACGATGTCAGTTTCTCGTTCAGTTTCGCCAGTCTACTTCGGCACGATAAATCTGAAAATAATTAATTAATTAAGGCTGACTGCGACTGGTTTATTGATGTGGCTACTTTGCTACTAACTACTACTATTACTACCGGTGCCGGTGCGCGGTGCGGTAGGTAATACAGTACTAGGCCTACTACTGTAGGGCCTACCGGTACTAGGTGCTAGGTCCATGCCCTAACTGAAAACTGCCTAACAGCCTAACTAAACTTAAACTAACCGAAGGAATTAAGGAAATCAGTAATTTTTCGAATGCTTCCTGTTATCAGTTCAATATATTCGCGATTTTTCCAGTCTTGACAAATTTCTCTCTGATGTACCTGAGGTTGAGCTGCCATCGCCCCATGAGATAGGCCTATGAGATCTGTACCGGTATCATGTATGGAAATGGAAGTAATGAAGTTGAAGTAAAGCTGTAAACAGGCAGACAGTTAAAGCCAGAAATCATACACACACTGATTCAGCATACAGATCCGGCTGTCCGGTCCAGTCAGTACCCTACGCCTACAGCAGTACTGCAGTAAGGTCAAACTATGACAGTCAGACAGTATGAACTACCGGAACCTTACCATTTGCTGACAGATGGACTAATTTGGACTAAATAATAAAAATATTCAATATTAATTACAGTATTTTATTAACATATAATATATTACAGTATATTAATAATATATTATTTTTTATTTATTTTTACTTTATTCCAGGTAACAATTAATATTAAAATTAACATCAACCCATAATAATAATTAATAGCACATAGGAGAAGTTGTATAATGTAATTAGGTTGGATATTATCATAATTTATTACCAGGTTATTTAGTTATTTTACGAGTTATTTACCCGAGGGACATGTTATAGACCCCAGGCGAAGCCGAGGGTTTATAACTGGCCCGAGGGTAAATAATGAGGAAAATAACTAAATAACCTGGTAATAAGTGAGTTATTAACCTATTTTACCAGGTTTCCCACATTTCTAAAAGGGCTTTAGTTTGGGGGCAGAAGTATTAAAATGGGGCTTGGATATTTTGGGGGTACAAATATATATATTTTCATTTTTGTAATTCTTTATGTGTATTATATTTTATTTCAAGACGGTTATTATTCCCTGGGGAGAAATAACTGAATTGGTGATGAATATCACCGACATTCATGTCCCGAATTTCCTGTCCAGTTCGACAACTAAAGTACATGCATAATAAGCAATAAAGAGTATTGATAACATAAGTGGTGTACACATCCAATTAGCCCCTTCAAAATTTTTAAAATCGTCCACATCTAAGGCATCACTTGTAGAATCTCATTATCAGCTTCATCCATCAGTGTCAACTGATCCCTATCCAATTGAATCTCTAATACATCTAAACATCCCGCCACCATATATCCACATCCACCCCCACCCAGTCCATCCCGCCACCGCCGCCATCTTGTCAAGAAAGAATTCGCTTGCGGGGCGAGCCACGAAGTGAGCGAAGCCTTAGCATATGGGTGTCATTAACGAGTTGCCTGTCGTCGTCGTAAATTTTTGATCGCTAATAACTCGGTCATTCCTTGATTAAATTAAACGAAACTTGGTACGTATATAGTACGGCAAAAGTTTAGAAAGAATCTGAATTTTGGTAGAAAACGAACGAAAGCAACGAGGCAAATTACCGACAGACAACTCGTTAATGGGTCCCCTATATGCTAAGGCTTTGCTCACGTCGTGCTGCGCGAAGACCCCACGAAAGTTTAAGTTCAACTTAGATTATATACTGTAGTATATATATTTTATAGAGTTTAACTAAGTTAAACTATATCTACGGTAGGCACTAGTACTATAGCCTGTGTGACCATATTTGAACTTTAAAAAATACTCTATTTTTTTTGTTTTTTGTTATTGGTTTCTAAAACATTAGTATATATGTTTTTCATGGTAGCTCTGTAATGTTTTTTTACTAGCTAGTATTTTTAAATTATAAAAAATATGTGATAACATTGGTATTTCAGGTTTAAACAGTTGGTCCTGACCAAAATATATGACCAAAAATATTAGTGATATTTATTGTAATAGGTTACATTTTTTTATTTTCAAAAAATACTAGCTAGTAAACTACTAGCTACCATTGAAAATATCGGCTAAGGTTCTAGAACATTCACCAATATTAAAAAACACTAAAAAAACAATATTCATTTTTTTTCAAGATATACTAGCTAGTAAAAAAACACTAGCTAACATAAAAAATATCGGCACTACTGAACTTAAGGGCCCCAAAATTGACTGGAACCAAACAAATATTATTGCAAAGGAGATTCAGGTGATGGTTTATTTTTTAGCATCATTTACGTTTTTTAGGCCCTAATACTTAACTGCAATTGTAACAATATATATTCTAGAATGTCTATTTTACTATAATTAAACTAAACAAATTAGTACCGCTAGTAAGCTTACTGCATGTACTGATCTGACAGTGATACAGAATGATTACTCAGCAGTTATTATTCCCCGGGAAAGAATAACTCAGCAATAGAACTCTATGTTAATCTAGTTATTTTTAATAAGTAATAATATCGGAAAAACCCTTTTAATTGGTTAATAACGTCGTTAAGCGACTATACTGTATGTAAATTATTATTGATAAATATATTATTGAAGATCCTAGAACTATGTATTGTGCACCTATTAACCAGTGAAACATTATTATTTTTCGACACATTAACCCTATCGTACAAACTTTGTATACAGTAGATCTATATCGAATGTGAATGAAACACGGTAAATTGTTAAACCAAAAAATAATGACATACTACTGAAGAACGGAAAGGCGATTTGAAAACATACGTGCAGCCGCATTATAAGCAACCTTAAGACGGTTATATACATATTCAGAATAATTCTGAGCGGACCATAATGCGTTACAATAAAGAGATTTCACGGTGTTTGTGCAATTAATAAATTTCCTACATAATGCATTTGCGCGTGAGTATAACCCCGTAGTTCCGTAGTTACACCGTAGTTAAACCGTAGTTAAACCGTAGTTACATTCTTAATATCATAATCGTCGTCTCGACTTTCGTGAATTACATGGCCTAAATAGATGTATTTATCGGTTCTAGAAATTATTTTATCATATAAATACATTGGCGCCATATCAACTAGGTTACTAAAACGATGATTGAAAAACATAACTTTCGATTTCTTTAGGTTAAACAAAATATTGTGACTAATACTGTAATCAAAACTAGCATTGTAAACCTACAGCAGAATTAGATATTAAACAGATGTATTGGATATTAAACAGATGTCGTCAGCGTAAATGAGATGGTTTATTCTAGAACCATCAAACATGCATCCAACATTAGTGCATAATAGTATATCCGATAAATTATCCATATACACATTAAATAAATATGGACTCAAAATACCACCTTGTTTAACACCATTTGAAACCTGAAAACAACCAGATAATTTAAATCCCCATTTGACCTGTAGAGTTTGAAACCGATACCAGTAAACTAAAGTTCTAACAATATATAATGGTATATTCCTATCTAATAATTTGTGAAAGAGTTTATCCTGAACCATTCTATCAAATGCCTTACTAGCATCAATAAAGCATACATAAACAGATGAATCATTGTGAAGATAGTAATCTATAACCTCTTTTAAGCTATAAACAGTAAACACATAATTCAGTACCACTCTTTGACATAAAAGAAAATCACTTGTAATCAAAAACGATTGTATGTATACGAGCAAATAAAATATATTCGAATAATTTGCCAAAGATATCAGACAACGCTATCAGTCGATAGTTACCTTTATCATCAATGGGGTTGTTTTTATCCTTAATTATAGGCACAAGAATGCTATGTACTGTATTAAGCTATCAGGAAGGTAACCATGGAGATTTATTGCACTTGGAATGATGGACAATAGAACATTAAGTATATCGCATTCACCAAATATAAAATGATCGGCACTATATTATTATTATAATGAATTAGAATTTGGGGCAACCCCTTCATGGTGATGCAATATAGTTTAATTTCTCGCTATATGTACTGTACAATATGTCGATTATTATCACTATGTAAATCCTTACTTGTACTAATAATAATAATAAAAAGTTTAGTAAACATATATTTTGCTTAGCTACTGGAGCAAAATATTTTATCAAATTGTTTAAAATAATTGCCCTAAAAATTTTACAATATTAATATTATGCTGACTGACAGAATTGCTGTTATATTTGCACATTAGACAGTATTTCAGGTAATTTGCATTGCACGTCCTACAGTACTGTATATGCCTGGGAGGCCTGCCCCGTGTCTTCCAACCCAAGACCAGAACGCCAATTTACTCGCGATCCTCGGAGGCAATTCGGACGTACCGCGAATGATATCGAACTGGACGCGCTGCCTCACCCAGCCCATCGCAACACTGTACGTATGGCTTCGACCAGTGTGGGCTCAACCTGCTGGCCATTATCCGTAGCAGTAATATGTAATGCGTAATGTGTTCAGCCCCTATGACTGCGGTGCCTACTGTACTGTTAATTTGATTGTACAGAAGGAAATGTTGGTACAGTACCGGTACTTAATTAACAAATTTCAGAATTTACTTATGTAGCCTACATTAAATAGCCTACACTTTAACCTACTACTTTCATTGTATTGTTAACGTGATTAATATTGTTTGGTTAGAAAAACATGCCTCTGTAACGTGCCCCTTTCCATCAATTGAAAAAAACGAGATCGTTTATTGTTTTGTTTAGTAAAAACGGCCGCTATAACTTGCCCCTTTTCCCTATAGTTTACGAAATTATTAATTGTTTTTGTTTGAAAAGACCCAGCATCTCCCCAAAATATCATTTATTGCTTTGGTTATAAAATCCTGTTGGTTAGAAAATCTTGCCTCTGAAGGCTGTGTCATTCCCCAATTGGCAAAGTGATCGTTTATTGATTTGGTTAGAAAAGTACAGAAATCAACAAATTGTGAATGATTTGGAACGGGTATGGTGAATGCAAAATCCGTAAAAAAAGGAGTCAAAACAACGGACATAAAAAATTACAGCCATAATTACAGAATTATCAATAATGCTGTGTCATACTGTCATATAACAGCAACAACAAACTGTAGAAATGTCTGACAGTTTAGTAACTGTCAGCCGGTACCGGTACTGCAGTAGCAGTACTGCTGTCTCCTGCTGATCTTGTCTCGTGGGTGGCAGTTGCTGAGTTGGGGTTAACACGGTGCAGTGCATACTATTTACTCTGATTCCGCCTGGCTGCTGGCTACTGCAGTATTGCGTACCGGTACTGCCTCTAGCGCTGTCTGGCTGTAGGTGTAGGGCAGTAGGGCGCCTATTAGAACTGTTTTTAATACTTTTTTTGGATTTGACTTTTCCATTTTCCGCGTAGGTGTAGGCTACGCCTACGCATAGCCGATGGAATGCAGTTTCGCGTAGGTAAATTTTTGCGTAGGTAACCAATGAATGACAAATGAATCTAATCTAACTAAAATTAATCTGAATGAACTAAAAAGCCTTTATAAAAGAGAGGTAAATTTAAATATCATCATCATCATCAATACAGATAGGCCTATACTGCTATATGAAGTTGTTTAATATCATCTGGCAGTCTGGGCGGGGCGCGAGTTACGCGAAGCAATACAGGGCCATACTGCCATATACCAGTATACTGATACCGGTATAACAACATGCATGTGGAGTAGGCCTATAGAGAAGCATCGATCTGTCGATACATCATAGGCCTAACCCTTATCTGCTTATACTGTAATACAACACTGCCACACTAACACTAACAACACTAACACAACCATTTTTAGGGGGTCGGAGCCCACCCCACCCCCCCCCCTATTTTTTTCAAATTTCAATCATATGCTACGAAATAGTGGTTCCTATGACTGTATGATGATAGTTCGATAATTTTTCTTACTGCTGGCCTGTCCGGATTTTTCAAATTATGAGCTATTTCGATACAACAAAGCCGTTAAAAATCGTCTATTTCGCAATATTTAGTCACCTCCGTTGACTTTACTTTTCGTCTTTGGAATGAAATCTATAAGATATCATTAGAACCCTCCTGCCCTTCGTCTTAGTCCCTTCATCTGCCTGTCTGCAGTCTGCCCTACTGTAGTTTTTGTGCTTCCTTCAGTCCTTTACTATCTTCCGATCTTCCAAAAAATAGTGAACGGTAATTTTAAGTTTCGCACCGTTACCGGTAATATACTATTAATATAAAAATGGTGGAGAAAGACAACGCGGCTTCTTCTTCTAGCGTAGAGCCGATGGCAGTGGACCCGAGTCCAACAACTGCGGACCCCGATATGGTAACCGTTGACTGGATAAAGGAGCACGTGAAGTTAATAGAACGGAGTTGCAGCACCAAAGACACCCGTCTGCTAGCCAAGGTCATCCGGGAACTCAACTCAGTGCGCAAACGTCTGAACGCGAACGTTCTCCGCACGGCGTTGCTCGCGACCCTGGCGGACGGTACGAGCGGACAGCGGGCCTCCTTGCGGGACCAGCTGCTCAGCTACGTTCCCGGGAGCGCGTTGGGAGGCGAGGCGACCCACCCCGTGAATAAGTCGCAACCGGAGACCGAGGTTTACATGCAGCTGCTCGTGGTACTCCTCCTGCTGGACAGCGGGGAGACTGACAAAGCGATGGTCTGCTCGTCGGACTTGGTGAGTCGGGTTTCAGACATGTCAACGAGACGGACAGTGTACCCTCTCGCCGCCAAGGCCTACTTCTACTATAGTCGCGCCTTGGAGTTGGTTAAGGGGGTTTTCGACGTGTCCGTAATGACTTTCCTTCATACTCGTCTACAATCCGCCATAATACACCACGACATCGTCGGAGAAGCGACGCTGATTAATATAATCCTCCGAGTCCACGTCGATAGCAAACAGTACGACCGCGCCGAGGCATTGTTAGCCAAGATTAGCTTCCCTCAAAGGGCTAACAACAACGAGTCCGCCAGGTAAGTTAGCCATTAGCTTCCCTCAAACAACGAGTCCGCCAGGTAAGTTAGCCAAGCTAAGGTTCCCTCGCCGGTCTAATAACTCGCACCCATAGCAACGAGCATGATACCTACCGTAGGTCAAACGTGTAGAGAGGATCGAATATATCAACCGTAAGTATAAACATTCATTCTGAGGCTCTAATTAGAGAAGAATCACAGCATATTATATTTAATTAGATGATCTTCTCCTCACATGGTTTATGGTTGATTTAATTAGGTGTTCAGCCGCAACTTTCGAAGATTGCTGAGCGATGTCTGATTAAATCCTGGTGTGTAGAATAGGTTGCATTTCCATATATTGTTACCCAAAAGTATTAAAGTGCCTGATTTTCCTTTGGCTGCGAGTTAATTTCTTTTAGTTTTAGTATATACACATAAATTAATTTAATTTCACATTAATTGTAATTTTCACTGAAACAATTACCTTTTCCACTAAATTCAGTGGTTTTTGCACTAAATTTTTGTCGTTTAAATATTTATATTCCTCCACTAAAGTATATTCATTATCACTCAAATATATATATATATTATATATAAAAAAAATATAGAAAATAAACTGTAACCTGTAATAAAAACCTGCGTAATGGGTCAATGGGTCAGTCAGTCAGTTAATGACATTCAATAATAAGCTATAACGCCCAATTACTGTACGTCATACAACGATCACAGCTCGACCAATCACCATCACTCTCATCGGGCTAAGACCCCTATTGGGTGGAGGGAAAGTCAGTTAATGCGGTGAAGGTTTGTAGTTTTTTTTGTTTTTTCCTGCATTTGAGCACTGAAGCAGGCCAGAAGGCCGATAACGTTTTACTCTTAAAACCTTAGCGCTTTCATTTAATCAGCCAGACCCCTTAATACCTATAGTGGTATACGAAAAGTGCCTTTAATACGAATAGTGGTAATCAGAGAAAACATGATTCTGATGGTGAACAGGAATTAGCAGATCGATTTGCTGATTTCTTTGAGAATAAAGTTACCGGTACTGGAATTAGATTGAATATAGAAAATGATACCGGTACCGGTACATCTCTTCCTAAATTAAACAACAATGGCGGCAACAAGGGATATTATTGTTGCGATGAGGTTCCGGAATTTTCAGGAGTCCCATTCGTCGAATTTGACGACGTAGCTGAGGATGAAGTTAAAAAGTTGGTTGATGAAGTTAATGTTAAAACTAGTCGCAGGATCCACTTCCCAGCTCAATTCTAAAATGTTGCTTGTTTGATGTCTATAATAACACTCATCATCAACCGGAGGAATATACAAAAAAGTGGCCAAAACATACAAAAAAGTGAGAATAAGTTGTAATTCCATTTCTACTGAATGAAATCTCATGCAATAAAATGTTACAGGTAGACATTTTTATCAGAAATCTAGGAAACCATGTTTGTTAAACGCTACTGTAAATAAATAGCATTAAATTTTGCTTGATATCGTAAAAAACCACGGAAAACGTGATGTTTTGAAAAACACAATGATTAGGAGTCCCAGTTAAATAAGGAGCTCTAGTTTCTATCTGATATCAATAAAAGTTAATATGTTATATACCAAATGAAAGCTCGAAAATTTGTCTAATAACTTTTAAGAAACATCATATAGTCTGTAGATGTATAGTTAGCATACAGGAGATCCTGGGACAATTTGTTTTCTACTACACCACTAGAAATGTCCCCAATGGCAAAAATTGAATAACGGGAATAGTGGTTAAAGGCACACCTTGACATTTTTTTTTAAGAATCCGTAATTACTCAGCTGTAACACACAAAAACAATTATACAAATTCATCGAAAACTTTTGAAGTTATGTGGGTTTGAAGAGCCTCAGATCGGGAGGGAAAACCATAAACTGTCCCATCCTGTAACCAACGTTAAAGCTTATAGAATCGCATATAATTGGTACCCCGGGGGGGGGGGGGGGGGGGGGGGGGGGCAATACTACTGTACCATGAACCCGCTGTTTTCTAGCCATACACTTTCGTAACAATTTTTATATTTCGTGGAAACTGAATATTTGAGTGATTTTCCAGTTTCCTGTTAAAATTTAAAAATGATAAGTTAGTCGATAAATGACGGCCATTTTATTTTGCTTCCCAATAGATTCTGCTACTATAAAGGCCGGATCACGGCTGTGCAGTTGGACTACACCGAGTCCCACCGTCTCCTACAGGACGCCCTCCGGAAGGCCCCCCAGACTGGCGCTATCGGATTCAAACAGACCGTCACGAAGTTCCTAATAGTCGTGCAGCTACTCCTGGGGGACATACCAGCGCGGTCCCACTTCCGGGCGCCTGCGCTAAGGGGCGCACTCAGACCGTACTTCCAGCTGACCCAGGCGGTACGCACCGGCAATCTACAGGCCTTTAATGAGACCGTCGCCAACAACCACGAGAGATTCGTACGAGAATCAACTTACACCTTGATTATACGACTGCGACACAACGTGATAAAGACGGGAGTTCGTCGTATCAGCCTGAGTTACTCCGCTATCACGTTCCAGGAGATTGCCAATAAGTTACAGTTGGACAGCGAGTGGGACGCCGAATATATAGTGGCCAAGGCTATTAAAGACAAAGTCATCGACGGATCTATAGACCTGCACAATCGGTGTCTGCGTTCAGCGGAAGACCTCAATGTCTACAGCTCCGGGGAACCAACCCAGGCCTACCACACCCGCATTGCCTTCTGTCTAGACGTCCACAACCAGGCCGTTAAGGCAATGCGATATCCTCCCAAAGTTTACAAGGAGTTAGAGAATTCCGATAACTCAAGGGAGCGAGAAACTCAGGAGTTAGAAGAAGGTTTGGATGGTGATATAGATGACGATGATATGATGTAGGATATAGTTAAACATTATGTTGATACGATGAGAGACTTTAACTATAATTAGTTTTTCTTGTTTACTGTAAAAGTATTTAAATGCAACTTGAATAAATCCTTTGTTTGCTAAATCGAATATTATTTCACTTCAGAAAATATTTTTCTGATTCTGATTATAACTCCGAGTGGCATTTGGCAAGGTTGTGATTATAAATCTGTATAAATCAAGTTAGTGTATATCTCGTATTTGTCTACTACTACTAGGATCGGCATTCTGCATTGCAGCTGCATTTTTAAGAATGCTGTGCCGGCTTATCGACAAAATTGCACCGCTACAACTCCCTATCACCCATGACATTTGCTAGATCATCCGCATCTTCAAGGCCAGTGTCCTTTAAGATGCGTCTCAAGAAAGTCATGGGCTGTCCACCATGCTTATTCACTCCATGAGGCTGCCAAAGTACAAGATTATGCACCCGCTGGTCCTCACGGCGAAAGCAATGTCCTGCAAAGCGGAGGCGATTTTGTTCTAGTGTCAAGCTTGGGGGAACCAATGAGACACCTCCAATGTTATATAGTGTCTGGTTGGAGATGTGTGCATTGTACTTGACACAATGAACCCGGCGTAGCATTCTTGTGAATGTGCCATCCAGAGATTTGGAGTCCTCAGCAGTTACAGCCCAGCATGGACTCCCATAGAGGAGTACTGGAACTACTGCTGCTCTAAATAATCGGTCCTTAAGTTTCCGATTAATTCTCGGTGACTTCAAAATCCTGGAAAGCCTATTCAAGGCTGCCCATGCCTTTCCCTTACGTATTCGAAGGTCCTCACCTGACTTCCGGATCCATAATCCCAGGTAACATAAGTCATCCACATGCTCAAGCATACCATCTTTTGAGCTTATGCTCATCCGATGAGAGACTTGCTGAGGGCTTTCAAAGGTAACTGTCAAAATTTTGGTCTTTCTGGAGTTAATAAAAAGACCAACACTAGAAGCAGCATGTTCTAATGAGCTGAGGAGCCGTTGGGCTCCCTCTAGTGATTCTGAGAGTGCTCCTAAGTCATCAGCAAAGTCTAGATCAGTTAGGTACTTGGCAGGATTTCCTCGTCTTCTGGAGCCAGTAGGTGTAGTTATCATCACCCAATCATCATTATGATGATCTAAGGACATGCGTAGAACATAGTCAACAACAATTATGAACAAGAATGGTGCAAGTGTGTCTCCCTGGAGGACGCCCCATAACACTCCAAATGGTAATGTGTCACCGTCTGATCTGATTGCTGCAATAATTTCATCAGGAATCCCATATAATGAAAGTATGCTGAACATACGTGAGCGAGAGACTGAATCAAAGGCCTTGAAGAAGTCAACAAAGATAACAGCCAGATGCCCGTCTTTCTTTTTTGATAACTCTTCCATTATCCTTCTAAGTGCCAAAATGGGCTCCATGGTCCCATCGACCTTTACGGAACCCATTCTGATTTCCACGGAGCAGTTTCTAAATGGGATCCCTGATGCGATTTAATAGAATTCTATTGTATAGCTTTGCAGCAATCGAGATCAATGAGATTCCCCGAAAAGAACCATAGAGTGTTAGGTTGCCCTTCTTGGGAACTGGCACCAACTTATTTGTTTTCATTTCTTGTGGGACTCTTGTCTACTATGATGGGATAGATGAGCTTTAAACACTCAGGTATTTTAAAGACCTCAGGGGGAACACCATCTACTCCACTGGCACGATTGGTCTTAATGCTCTTTTCAGCAGCCTTCACTTCTGCAAAGGAGATATCACCAATGGGAATATCTAGGATTACAGACTCAGACACTTTTACTTCTATAAAGTTATCAGGCAATACCCTGTCATTATTGAGGAGCTTTTCAAAGTGGGCCTTCCAACCATTGAGGCGATCGGCTGGTGATTCAGCCTTAACCTTGGTGGTTGGTTGGCTTTTTCGACCAGCAAGCAAGTTGATCGATCTCCATGCCTGGGATGATTGCCTGCTGTCGTCAGCATCATTGATGGCATCAACCTGTTGGTTTATTAGCTCCTGTAAATTAACAGAGTACTGCCTGTTCAGGGACCTAGATGCAGCCTTAACTGCATTCTTGGTCCCTTTAGTCTGTTTGAGTCGGGACTCTTTCTGAGCCTTGTAGAGGTTATTTCGGCACTTCTGAATTGTGTTGTCAGTCCAGGGGGCCCGTTTCCTGTTTCGAGGGTATACTGGAACTGTTTCTGGCAGCTGCTAACTTAACTGCCTCTGTGAAGGCAGTATAGCCCTCACAGTGATCTGCCGTCTCAGAGGCAAGAACCTCATACCTGTTGCTCAGCTGTAGTGTGAAGCTGGATCTCACACTTGGCTGTTGCAACAGAGAGGGGCAGTCATGCCGCGGCAAGGCAGATTTCGTTGTTCTGCTAGCACACAGACTAAGTCTTACCTTGGCCACAATAAGGCGGTGATCACTGGAGAAGGGTCGTAGTGTAAATGCATTACAGTCTTGTACAGAGCTCCTGTATTTCCTACGAAACAGGATAAGGTCTATCTGGGACTTGTGACCACTGGGTCCACTATGATTCCATAGCTTTCCAGTTCGCTTCTTGAACTAGGTTCCAGCCGAAAAACAATCCATTTCCAGAGATAAAATCCTGAAGATGGACGGAATTTCGGTTAACACTATTACTATAGACCCAGGGCGATGTAGGTGATTGATGCAGACTTGCATTAAAGTCTCCCAGGAATGTTAAGAATGCATGCTGATCCACTCCATCAGTATCTGCTTGTAGATTCTGGTAGAAATTTTCCACCTCCTCTACAGGGGCAACACTAGTTGCAGAGTAGCACAAAATCAGAACCACCTTAGGAAACTTCTTAGCCAGTCTTCCAGAACATGAGAAGTGGCAACGGATGATGCGGTTGGTGATTTGGTCTATTTTGTCCAATGCTGCATGTACAGTTGGATTCATCAATAGACCAATTCCATCATTGCCACTATCATCTGCTGAAGCGAGGGCGAGTCGCCAACCGCCCCCATGTCCTTAATCAGAACCCCTCATCAGTCTGTCCAGTCTGCCTTCGGTGCTCTTCAACACCCACTGCACTAAGAGAAAGCTTATCTGCCAAGGCAGTCAGCTCACCTTGTCGCATTGGGGACCCGAGTGTTAGGGTGTTTACTGAGGCTAGTCTAGTGACTTGCCTCAGATTCATCAATAGCTTTATTGGTCGGGGTGGAACATGAGAGTAGCCTCCAAATCCAGAATCCCTCTCGCCCTCACAATGGCCTCCCTGGTGACCCAGAGTTTGGGCCAGAAAGGTCATCAGGAAAGGGACTCAAAGAATTGTTTGCCGCTCTCTCTCCAGTAGGGGGTGAGACAGGCACCCGGTCAGGAGATAACTGACGCCTGTGAGGCCGATTGTGTCCAGTCATTCCACTGGCCTCTAGTGGCTGGACCTCCGCATTACTAATGTAATCCATAGTGGGGGTTGGGGGTGTCATGGCCGAGTCAGCTCTCGGGGCAAATACCACACCCTGGTTTGCCATTCCACAGGGTGGGTGTCGCAGTGGAGTCAGATATGAGGCCCATCACCCATATCTACTCTGGCGCACATGACCCACCATTGGCTGTGCAGCTCATCTGCTGGGTCATGCCCTGTACCCCTGCTGCCAGGTGCAGGTCGCAGTGAAGTGCACTCAGAAGTGGACATGAGAACACTCTACTCCTGACCAGCCATTGGTAGATCACCATCTGCCTGGCCAGGCCATATACCCCTGCAGCCAAGTATATGGGTCCTTAATCCAGGACCAAGGGCGTCCTTATCCCAGAACGAAGGGGGTCCTAGTTACAGGACCAGATTTGCCCCAGTAAGAGGGTCTATGCAGCTACAGGTGGCACCTCCTTTATGCTACATGGAGGTGGCAAGTTTTCTTGATCAATGACCTAGAATACCTGACCTGACCAGAATTATCGGGACCCGAATTATCGTATTTGTCAATAAGTGGGTAGGCTTAGTCTAGACAAAGTAAGACACGCACATAAGTAACACGTTCGTGGGGGCCATCGCGCAGGACGAGGGTCAGTTATTAGATACAGATTAAAATTGAGCAATTCTAACCCAAAATCGGTACTTAAGAAATTTAAATAAATAATTAAGAAAATTAAACCACACTTTTACTTTAAAAAAAGCTTAAGCATTGGCAGCTTGGCATCGATGCCATAGAAGTCCACAGTCAAACTACTCATAAAAATTGATGCATTCTTCAGTCCTCGGGTCTCGCTCATCGGTTAGTCCAGTTTGCCCGTAGCGCTAGCGCATTAGCGATACCAAAAGTCGAGGTCGCCAACGACACTACGACAGACAGAGGCGGTGGCCTTGATGGCGACTTGTTTGAGTACCGGTATAATTCCAAAACGTTGCTGGGTATTGCAATATTGGGCTGTTGGGGTACCTAGTGCAGTAGTGGATACCGGAACATGGATTAAAGGTCAACTGGTACAACCTGACAATATGCAGTCGGTCTTAAGTCCGCATAATTTCAAAACTTGCATAGCTACATGGTTGCCTTTGTCGAGCCGATTGGTGGGTGGCGCCAACGACCTGAAGACGGTACCGGTAACTCTGTACCACTGTAACAGTACCCGTACCGTACTGTAAAACATATGTTTAATAAGATGAAGTTAACGTACCGTACTGTAAAACATATGTTTAATAAGATGAAGTTAACGTACCGTACCGGTACATGATATGGCTGAATAGTTGCGATATCGCAATTCAGACATCACTCAGGCAATTGCAGGACTCCCTACCCTGCCACACAAGTCCCTAAAAGGTGCCACCCTGCTCCATAGCGCGGGAAATTCAAATGATTGAAAGACATGCAATTTGTACTGGAAAGGGTGGCAGATCAGATCTGCCACCTATATTTTGGCGGTAAATTCAAATCTGTTTTAACATTGAATATCGCAATAATTTTTATTATCCATTTTTATCCTTTTTTTGTCAATTTTTTTTGATTTTTTATGTCATCCAAAAGTCTAATGTTAGGTTCCATGCTACCGGTTTCTCTACTGCTGTTCTCTCAGGCTATCAGTACCGGTTAGTATATATATATATATATAATATATATATATATATATATACTAATAAATTTTAAATAATTGATAGGCGAAACTGGATTGCAGGATTGTGGAAAATGTGGATATACCTTTCACATAATTTAGGCCTTACTGTATTAGTTTTATAATCAATAATGGATCATGACTACTGTCTGAGTAGTGTTACGGATAGCGGCTCCACTACTTCCAACAGCACAGAAGGCCCGCCTCTGTAACCTGCCCCTTTCCCTCAATTAGTTAAATGATCGTTTATTGTTTTGGTTAGAAAATCCCGTCTCTGTAACCTGCTCCTTTCCCTCAATTAGTTAAATGATCGTTTATTGTTTTGGTTAGAAAATCCCGTCTCTGTAACCTGCTCCTTTCCCTGATTTGGTAAAGTGACTGTTTATTGTTTTGGTTAGAAAATCCCGCCTCTGTAACCTGCTCCTTTCCCTCAATTAGTTTAAGTGATCGTTTATTGTTTTGGTTAGGAAATCCCGCCTCTGTAACCTGCTCCTTTCCCTCAATTGGTAATGTTATCGTTTATTGTTTTGGTTAGAAAATCCCGCCTCTGTAACCTGCTCCTTTCTCTCAATTGGTAATGTTATCGTTTATTGTTTTGGTTAGAAAATCCCGTCTCTGTAACCTGCTCCTTTCCCTCAATTAGTTAAATGATCGTTTATTGTTTTGGTTAGAAAATCCCGTCTCTGTAACCTGCTCCTTTCCCTGATTTGGTAAAGTGACTGTTTATTGTTTTGGTTAGAAAACTCGGCCTTAACCTGCTCCTTTCCATCAATTGGTAATTGTTTTTGGCTATAAAATGAGTGTTTTGCTACGTCATGTGGTAATCGATTATCGACAACAACCACAATCTATTAAATATAGAGTCTTTTTACCACAGGCGCATATGGAAATCTATCTCATAGTCTATAAATCATGGAATCATGGAATGTTTTGGCACAGGCATAGTGAAATCAACTGTCTGACAGTCCAGAAATCAGCAGTCTGACAGTTTGAAGAAATACATACATAAAAAGTGACAATAAAAGTCATTAAATGGACAACAAAAGTCATTATGCATAATTCGTAAAAAAAAGTGACAAAAAAAGTCAAATAAATTGACATAAAAAATCACTGCCATTGAATATATGAATAGAGTAACCCAGGTAGCAAATAAATAGTTAACTAAACGTACCATGGATTAAATGAACGTTCAATTTTCGTTATATTTACTGAATGAATAGAAAATTGTGAATGTAGTATATAGGTTCACTTTGCGTAATTTGTATTACCGTCATGCTATTAACTAAAAATGGACGTTGAATAACCGTTTGTTAATTGTTGAATAACCGAATTACCGTTTGTACTGAACATGCAATACCGTGATTTGCTTGTACATGAGAAATTATATCGCACTGACTGCCAAATGTGTCACTACAAAGTCCACATTGTACTATTCCCTGTTTCGGTTTATGGTTTAAGTTCCGCATTTAGGATTACAGTTTCTGAGTTAGTATAGCGCATTGTACACCTATTGTTATTACAGTAGGCCTACCTGCGATATATTTTACTATCAATTCTCTGCTGTACAGCTGTATATATTTCTTATGAATTACACTACGCAATATTTCTTAGTAGACCTAAATAAGATAATATGTCTGTAGGCCTACTGTGTACTGCACATGCAGTAGCAGTAGCTACTACACTACAGTAAGAAGTTTACAGTATGAAGTCTACTGCTCTAGCTCCTTGACCTTTTAGTACGTACCCACGTACATACTGCCTGACTGCAGCACACTGTACAGTTTGTAATGGTAATTAATATAATATAATTCTGTAATTAGCATTAACCGCCAAAAATATATCAATTCACTGGGTCTCGTGCTGCTCGAAGCCCAAGTTTAGTTAACCAGTCAGCTTAGTTGTTCACGTGCTGCTCGAAGTCCCGGACTAGTTAACCAGTCAGCTTAGTTGTTCACCTGGTGCTCGAAGTCCCGGACTATTTAACCAGTCAGCCTAGTCTGCTAGTTGTTCACGTGCTGCTCGAAGCCCCAGACTAGTTAACGTGCTGGTTTATTTATTCACGTGCTGCTGGAAGTCCCAGAATAGATAAAACAACAACAATAACGGATGAGTGAGTTAAACCGATAAGAAATAATTTATTCTGATCTGATTCAATGAATTACATCAGTACATAGTCTTACTCTATTCATATTTGCAATGTTAAAACAGATTTGAATTTACCGCCAAAATATAGGTGGCAGATCCGATCTGCCACCCTTTCCAGTACAAATTACATGTCTTTCAATCATTTGAATTTCCCGCGCTATGGAGCAGGGTGGCACCTTTTAGGGACTTGTACCCTGCCACACGTACCAATACTCAGATAATGCAGTAGCAGTACCACACTGACAGACTGACAACCAGCCTAGAAAGCTAGGCCTTCCACATACAGCAACAGCAATGAGCAGTACCGGTATTGAGTACAGGCATCTCATTGTACTGGTGTCGTACATTGTTGCTAACATTGAATACCACCCACCCCCAAATTAATCACCTACTAATAGTCGGCGATAGTAAATCCACCCGCCCCCAATAATTAATACCATCGCTTTTTGTACCATATCACATCACAGCTCATTGAATTCACATCTCTCAGAGGTCGTGGGTTCAACCCCCACATGGGGGCTAAGGTAGTTTTCGTTTCGGCACGAATGCTTTGAAGGGACCAGTTAGGGCGCATCTCTGCCTTGTATCCTTAAGGGGGCCTTTAACTTTTTTAGTATAAAAAATGCAAAAACCTTATTTTAGTGGATTTTTTGTGCAGAATTTAATGGCGAATCCGAATGTGTAAGTTATGACTTCTCAACATGTTTAGTTTTGGAGATATGACGATCTCACTAAGGAATGTTTCCATAAAAATATGATTAACATTATTTCCCCCAAAAAATCTCCAAAAAAAAGTTTCCCGACTTAAACAGACAAACTAGATTTTTCCGAACATCAAAACTGACGCCCGAAATGAAATCAGCGACCACGAAAACCCGTAATGAAAATTTTAGCTAGAATGTGTGTTTTTGTATGTTGACCGACATTCGAACAGACAAAAAGACATACCGACAGACAGCCAAACTGACAGATAGACAGACAAAATTCAATCAAAAATAAAAACTGACATCGGAAATGAAATCGAAACTTTTAGATATTTCGCGTGTTTTATTATATTTTGGCGGACAAACCAACAGACAGACAGATACATTCCTACAGACAGCCAGACAGACAGAGTTGATTTGTCTTAATTTGAAAACTGACATCAGAATTGAAATCTGCGACTCCGAAAACCCCCGTAGGGAAAATTTCATCTGTCTGCTCCCTTAAAATATTTCATAAATGACTATTTTAATTCATTCATATCGGCAGTCAGAGAGTGACTATGAGATATGACCAATTTGCGCGGGAAGGTTCAAACTTTAAATGCGATTTACTCGAAATGTAAATTCTCCATTTTTGCTGAAATCAAAATGCTACTAGACAGTCAATTTTTTATTGTCTGTGTTGAAATTTTATCACAATGTTCAAGAGACGTCACTGATCAAAAGTTACAGACAAAATTTTGAAAAGTTATATACAGTAGAAGTGACATTTTGGCGCCCAAAACGTATCACAATATATCTAATGTATCACAATATTAGTGGAAGACATGGGCAGTATGATACAGTTTTTAAGGCCCCTCCAATAATTTTCTCTCTGACAACCAACGAAAGGCGGATAACTAGGAGGACCCAATTGGCTTAAAAATATATTTATTATATTATTGTACATAATTATAGTATAATAATAAATTAAGATTTATTTCCAAATGCGGCCATAGAAAGCTATTCATAAATAAACTTAAATTAAAATTAATTTGGCACAAAGAATAGTTTTAATTTAAGTAAAAGCGTCCAGGTAACAACTGGTGATTACGGGTTGACTGGTATAAGTTTGTTCTCTATATCCCTGTTGATGCCGCAACCTTGGGAGGGTATCCGCAGATTTTCCGATTTCGGAAGAATTCGGGTAGGAAATGGGAGTGAGTTGGAGGGTTGAAGTACGACATGGACAGGACATCCTGGAAGAGAAAGGGAGAATTAATTTATCATGCGTAACATATGTTATTATTAATTTATCGTGCGTAACATATGTTATTATTAATTTATCGTGCGTAACATATGTTATTATTAATTTATCGTGCGTAACATATGTTATTATTAATTTATCGTGCGTAACATATGTTATTATTAATTTATCGTGCGTAACATATGTTATTATTAATTTATCGTGCGTAACATATGTTATTATTAATTTATCGTGCGTAACATATGTTATTATTAATTTATCGTGCGTAACATATGTTATTATTAATTTATCGTGCGTAACATGTTATTATTAATTTATCGTGCGTAACATATGTTATTATTAATTTATCGTGCGTAACATATGTTATTATTAATTTATCGTGCGTAACATATGTTATTATTAATTTATCGTGCGTAACATATGTTATTATTAATTTATCGTGAGTAACATATGTTATTATTAATTTGGGAGAGACGGACGTTGGGATATGGGTTTGGTATTTCAGTAAATACTATTTACATACTTGTAGGTAAAGTACTTTTCGGTAAAGTACAGATCGGTTGGTTTCCCTCGAAAAAGTAAATTTTAGAAAGTAAAAGATACAAGATAGAAGATTAAAAAAATTTAAAAAGTAAAAGTCATCGGCCTTCGCCCTCGATAAAACATGATTTTACCATTCCTCGAAAATCCGGATTAATAAGTGGGACAAAAAACTTATTTTACCTTCCTTTGTAAAATATACCATTATTATGACTAACTTTTAACTTTACTATAAGTTAAAAGGCCTTTAATATTAATTAATGTTGCTATGTAGTACATTATCTTCTAGCACACTCTTATTAACTCAGGATCCTACTTTATGTAATTATAGTCCTACTTTATGTAATTATAGTCCTACTTTACGTAATTATAGTCCTACTTTATGTAATTATAGTCCTACTTTATATAATTATAGTCCTACTTTATGTAATTATAGTCCTACTTATGTAATTATAGTCCTACTACTACTATTAGGTCGAGCGAACTCCGACAATGGAAATGAGATCCTTCCAGGCTTCCCGATTCTCCATAGTTGTCGCAATTTCGTTTTTCCCACGTTCAGTATCCCTTTCAAGTTGATCTATATATGTTATAGCTGGTCGTCCACGACTACGCTTTCCATGAGTTGGTTGCCAGAAAAGTAAGTTCTGGTATGACCTCGTCTTTACTTCGCCAGCAGTGCCCACTGAATCTCTGCGTTCGCGGAGGGTGGTTGATACAGGTGGTATTGTACCATAAAGCTCGGCGTTTGTCATGTTTAGGGCTGCCCTTAGTAGTTTTGTGTAGCAACCATCAATTCGTGTTCAAGTGATTTAATAAATGGGTAAACACTAAAGACTTACACCCCTTAATCTAACAAAAAAACGTAGGGTCAGGACATTAAGCCCTAAGTAGTACTTAGCCCTAAGGCCATCAAAAAAAAAACGACACAAAATAATACAAACAAAAACGGGCTTAATGTCCTGATCCTACGTTTTTTTGTTAGATTAAGGGGTGTAAGTCTTTAGTGTTTACCCATTTATTATATTTATATACCACCAAGCCCCATTAGTCAGTATGTCGGTACTTTCAATTATTAGGAACCGAGAGGTTCATTACTGTAAGAATTGCTCGAGACTGGCTGGCTGACTGACTGACTGACTGACTGACTGACTGACTGACTAATCTACAGCCAAAACTACTCTAACGATTTTGATGAAATTTTCACAGCGGCTAGATACCGCGATTCTAAGGTCCCTGGTATGTTCCGCTATTTCGTCCATGAGCCGTGGGCTCGAAAAATAGACATAAACGAAAAAACGCCATAGGCGCAATGGTAAAATAACACCCATGACAGCTGGTGTCGTGATGAAAAATGGCTTATGTAATGCATTTCTACAGAAGGCTTAGTAATAAATCGATGAGGTTGCCAAGATTATTATACTCAGTACACCCATACTGTTTGTATAGGCCACCACTCTCTGTCAAAGCAAACATTATTAACTGGTTGGTTTAGTTTGAAATCTAATATCGCCTCAGCTGAATTACTCTTCCCAATGCAATCTATGGGAATATCTCACTCTGCTAATGTAAGCTGAATGACTGTTACGTACACAGTGAGTTGGCTACATTAATGCCAACATTATTGCAAAATGTTTTATTGTTGGATTACTCTCTGTCAGTCACCCCTTCAGAACATTGTATAGGGAATTTACTTTAGTTTACTCTACTGTGCCATTCAGCTGAATGGATTTGAGCGATTGCCAAGTACAGAGTTGGATCATTCTCTGACCATAGGCAAAGACATCAAATCTTTTTAAAAATATACTTTTTCCATGTTTTTTTTTCTGACCAAAAATTTCAAAAAAAATTTTTCGTAGACAGTACTGCCAATCGATTCGCCATCAAAAATAACGCAAAAAATTTTTTTTGCAAAATTTTAAATTACTGTAAATTTTTGGCGACTGGGGGGGGTCAATTTTTTTCGATCCGCTATAACTCCGGAACGCTTTGTCCAAATTCGATGGGGTTTTCATTTTTCAACTTAATTAGATGTCCTCTTTCAGCCTATCCATGTTTCCAAACCCCAAACAGCGCCGTTCAAAAAATAATTTTTTCCAGTTCTAGAATTTTACAAATTTCAAAAAAGTTGCAGTATTTTATTAACGCCTTTACGGAATTCGATAGCGTTTTCGATTTTTATATTAAACGCAATATCCTGAATCTCACTAGCCTAGTTTCGCGTCACCAATGCCAAGACTTCATACTTTTTGAGGAAAATTTTTCTAGAATAATTTTTATTTAATTACATTTATCGCGATTTCTTATTACTGGTTGCACATGAATTGATGGAGTTTTCAATTTATTAACTAAACACGATATCGCGCATCGCACCAGCGTGGTTTCGAAATTCCAAAACGAGGTCTTCACTAGTTGCAGGTCGATTTTGTTCTAGAATTGAGTAACTAATAATAGATCGAATTTATTAATAATTATTGTATGAAATATGATTGTATTTTTACATAATTATTAGTTCTATAATAATTCTCGTTGTCTCTTTTATTTGAAATAAAAAGTCGGTTCCTTATCGGGCCGCTAGGCCCGTCACTAGTTAGCAAGTCGTTAGACTTGATTACTGTAAGAATTGTTGACTGACTGGCTGGCTGACTGACTGGCTGGCTGACTGACTGGCTGGCTGATCTACAGCCAAAACTACTCTAACGATTTTGATGAAATTTTCACAGCATCTAGATACCGCGATTCTAAGGTCCCTGGCATGATCGGCTACTCCGTCCATAGCCTCTGGGCTCGAAAAATAGAGATAAACGAAAAAAACGCCATAGGCGCAATGGTAAAATAACACCCATGACAGCTGGTGTCCTGATGAAAAATGGCTTATGTAATGCATTTCTACACAAGGCTTAGTATAAATCGATGAGGTTGCCAAGATTATTGTACTTAGTACACCCATACTGTTTGTTTAGGCCCTAGGACACTCTGTCAAAGCAAATATTAACTGGTTGATTTAGTTTGTGGTTCTACACAGGCTTAGTATAAATCGATGAGGCTGCCAACTGGTTGGTTTAGTTTGCAATCTATTACCGCCTCAGCTGAATAACTCTTCCCCCTGCTGAATGACTATTAGGTATACAGTGTATCGGCTACATTAATGCCAACATTAATACTGTGGAGGCTGTATGCTTATAAGGCGGAATGTTTACTCAGCCTCATACTGATACTCTGTAAGGCTTACACTAACATTATAGTTTGAAATATAAAAATAACTGCTTATTATCTGTATTGGGTTAATCACTGCGGCATTCAAAATGCTTTGTTAGGTGAATGACATTTAGTGGCTAAGATTATTCTCTGTCAGATTCCCTTCACACCATAGGCAAACATTGTTGAGGCTGAGGGAATTTACTTTAGTTTACTCTACTGAGTCATTCAGCTGAATGGATTTGAGCAATTGCCAAATTACAGAGTGGGATCTCTCTCTGACCATAGATAAATAACACTTCCCTTCTGAACAAAGGTAAACATTGTTGAGGGAACTTACCTTTGATTGACGACTTCCGACTTGCTTAACGGCGTCTTGACGCCGTCACTAGTTAGGAACCGAGAGGTTCATTACTGTAAGAATTGTTGGCTGATTGATTGATTGACTGGCTGATCTACAGCCAAAACTACTCTAACGATTTTGATGAAATTTTCACAGCGGCTAGATACCGCGATTCTAAGGTCCCTGGTATGTTCCGCTATTTCGTCCATGAGCCGTGGGCTCGAAAAATAGACATAAACGAAAAAACGCCATAGGCGCAATGGTAAAATAACACCAATAACAGCTGGTGTCGTGATGAAAAATGGCTTATGTAATGGATTTCTACACAAGGCTTAGTATAAATCGATGAGGTTGCCAAGATTATTGTACTTAGTACACCCATACTGTTTGTTTAGGCCCTAGGACACTCTGTCAAAGCAAATATTAACTGGTTGGTTTAGTTAATCGCCTCAGCTGAATTACTCTTCCCAATGCATTCTATGCGAATATCTCCCTCTGCTAATGTAAGCTGAATGACTTTAGTACACAGTGTGTTGGCTACATTAATGCCAACATTATTGCAAAATGTTTTATTGTTGGATTACTCTCTGTCAGTCTCCCCTTCAGAACATTGTATAGGGAATTTACTTTAGTTTACTCTACTGTGCCATTCAGCTGAATGGATTTGAGCGATTGCCAAGTACAGAGTTGGATCATTCTCTGACCATAGGCAAAGACATCAAATCTTTTTAAGAATATACTTTTTCCATGTTTTTTTTCTGACCAAAAATTTCAAAAAAATTTTTTCGTAGCCAGTACTGCCAATCGATTCGCCATCAAAAATAACGCAAAAAATTTTTTTTGCAAAATTTTAAATTACTGTAAATTTTTGGCGACTGGGGGGGGGGTCAATTTTTTCGATCCGCTATAACTCCGGAACGCTTTGTCCAAATTCGATGGGGTTTTCATTTTTCAACTTAATTCGATGTCCTCTTTCAGCCTATCCATGTTTCGAAACCCCAAACAGCGCCGTTCAAAAATTATTTTTTTCTAGTTCTAGAATTTTACAAATTTCAAAAAAGTTGCAGTATTTTATTAACGCCTTTACGGAATTCGATAGCGTTTTCGATTTTTATATTAAACGCAATATCCTGAATCTCACTAGCCTAGTTTCGCGTCACCAATGCCAAGATTTCATACTTTTGAGGAAAATTTTTCTAGAATAATTTTTATTTAATTACATTTATCGCGATTTCTTATTACTGATTGCACATGAATTGATGGAGTTTTCAATTTATTAACTAAACACGATATCGCGCATCGCACCAGCGTGGTTTCGAAATTCCAAAACGAGGTCTTCACTAGTTGCAGGTCGATTTTGTTCTAGAATTTAGCAACTAATAATGGATCGAATTTATTAATAATTATTGTATGAAATATGATTGTATTTTTAGATAATTATGTACGGTGGCCCATAACGGACATCACTACAACCAAAGACTCTCCATAGACCACCATAACCAAACCAATTGTTTGTGGCTGTCACGGCAGCACGGCACTACGGCAGTACGGCAACACAGCATTTGTTTGTTGTTGTCATAATAAAATTTATGAAATAACACCAAATTTATTTTATTTTACTTTTTTCGCCGGGAACAAAAAGAAAATCAATGCAATCCTATGGGTTAATATTTTTCCATAAGGAAAAGTTGCGACTTTTTTGGCTAGAGTTCCGTATAGAACTGCATTTTTAAAACTTATGTCAATGTTACTATGGCAATATTGAAGAGATCTAGAACAATAGAAAAGTATTATATAATTTTCTAGAACATAGATAAAATAAAAAATATAATGTTCTAGAACATATAGCTAGTTTTTTTTTAATTTTAAAATAGCTAGAAAATTTAGAAAAATATCCAATAATTCATCAAATAATTTTATTAGTCATTTCTAGAATATATTGATGATATGTAAATTATCTAAATTAAGGGGGCACTAAAAATTTTATTCTGTAATTTTAAGATCACTAGCTACCTTTAAAAACAATAGCTACCATTATAAAAATAATAAATAATCTCTCCCAGAAGGTGAAATCTAAGTTATAGAACAAAAAACATCATGATACAGTAATATCCATTAACATGGTCAAAAAATTGATAAAAAATTAGGTACCAAAAATTTGGTTTTGAAATTTTAAAAATAGTAGCTACCCCCAAAAAAACGTTAACGTCTCTCAGAAGATGAAATTTATGTTCTAAAACAAAAAACTCATGATAATACCCATTATCATGGTTAAATAATTGGCAAAAAATTGGTACCCAAAACCTAGTAATGCCGAGGTGAGCTATAACGTTAACGACTGAACGACTGTACAGCAGTACAATACAGCAGTAACTGCAGTCCCCAATACAGCAGTAACTGCAGTCCCCAATACAGCAGTAACTGCAGTCCCCAATACAGCAGTAACTGCAGTCCCCAATACAGCAGTAACTGCAGTCCCCAATACAGCAGTAACTGCAGTCCCCAATACAGCAGTAACTGCAGTCCCCAATACAGCAGTACCTGCAGTCCCCAATACAGCAGTACCTGCAGTCCCCAATACAGCAGTACCTGCAGTCCCCAATACAGCAGTAACTGCAGTCCCCAATACAGCAGTAACTGCAGTCCCCAATACAGCAGTAACTGCAGTCCCCAATACAGCAGTAACTGCAGTCCCCAATACAGCAGTAACTGCAGTCCCCAATACAGCAGTAGAGCTGCGGATTCCCGCAAATTTAAATATGAAAAAGATATGTAAAATTTCTTCAAATTTCAAAATTGTTAATGCAAAAATTCATAATTTTCACCCCTCTTTCTATTTTCGATTCAGATTGGGTTTAGATTTGGTATAATTCTCGAGATTGGGTACAGATTGGGTTCAGATTGGGTTCAGATAGGTTCAGGATAGGTTCAGGATAGTAGATAGGTTTAGTACTATCAGTTACATCGGTATACAAATATTAGTGTGCCTCCTGGGTTAGGTTACCTAACACTGGTAGAGGAGCATCCAGTATAGACAGAGCGGGGCGTCTATTGCAGATGCGTATCAAGCCTTTGCCTTCAATGGTGACCTAGGCACTATAGCCCTCAATGACTTATTTAGTTGACGGGACTAAAACTAACCCACTCTTGATCAACTAAATAATGAATAGGCTATGCTTATCGGGCCTGCCCTACTGGGCTGACAGCTACAGGTAGTACCAAATTACTGCCATAGTGGTAGCAGGATCTGGGGACCTGACCTGACGAGATTTAAAAATACGAATTAAAAATATATTTTTTTAATTTACTAGCTATTTTTAAATAAAAAAACTACCTATATGTTCTAGAACATTATATTTTTTATTTGATTTATGTTCTAGAATAGTATATAATACTTTTCTATTGTTCTAGAACACTACAACCTTGCTATAGTAACAATGATATATGCTTTAAAAATGTAGTGCTATACGGAACTCTAACCTTAATTTTTTCACAAGCTAAGAAAAAGTACTAGCTAACACAAAATCTAAATTACGAGCTCCCATCTTACTGTCAGGAGGTCAAATATTTGTTCTAGAAAAAGAAATCTTTTCATATGAAAAAATTGGTCAAATGTGGTTACCCAATACATAAAAATTGGAAACACATATGCTAATAGTACCTATTGACCAAAGGTGCAATTTCGCAAATCACACTTTCATGAAAAGCTTATAAGAAAATTTATTGGCAAAATCGAAAATAATTCTGGCACCATTGAATTGAACTGTCGACACTATTACGGGTCAATAAGGTGTATAAAATAAAATAATAATAAATTATCTTTAGCTATTATAGAATTCTTGTTATTCCCAGGGTTCACCAAGGATGAGTTGTTCGCAATGCGTAACTTTGTCTCGTCGTATTAAATTATATTTAACATTATTTCTACGAATTATTTTTATTACTTTCTTATCCCATTTTTTGTGCTGTTTGTTCTATCAGATTTTCAATGATATGTACGATTATAATCAAAATAAAAATAAAATACCATGTTAGCTTTAATAATTTTTTTGTAAATAGTTTCCAAGGTAGTTAACTCAAGTCAATTTATGATGAATCAGTGTTGCAATAACACCAAAGCCATCCTAATAATAATGATGATTGTCTAAAAAATTTGAATATTAAATATACAACTTATTATTATTCCTCTGGGGATAAGACAATTAAATAACTAGAAAACCAGCAAGCTGGCTATAAGAAGACCGTCTATAAGACAACAACAACGCCCAACCTGAGCTGGGCGCAATTTTGGGTCCTGGGGAGACACAGTACTGTAGTATACAATACTGCAGTAGGTCCCAGGCCTACTGCTGACTGGATAAATTAATTACTGAATTAATACATGCTATAGCACTTTATTACAATAATGGGCGGTGGAAAACGAAGGAAGAACAACAAACGTACACCCATTGCTACTATGGATATTGGCAGCGACTCACTGTCACAGAATGGGAATGCTGATAATAGCGATGACGTAACTAGTAGAACCAACACCGATGATACCATGGTTCATATTGGCCGACTCAATCATACCGATAGAGGTACTAGTAGCACATCAAATGAACTCACTCAGATAGCATCCTTAAAAGAGTACATCCACAACGAGATTGCATCAATAAGAAACCCGCTCACATCTAGTCTAAATAACATAAATATTAAACTGGAAGAGATTGAACGGAGCCAACAATTCCTCTCTACAAAGTATGATGAATTTCAAAGCACTGTTATTAATCTGTCCGATGAAAATGAGTCCTTGAAACTGAAAGTTACCGATCTAGAAAACACCGTTTCATCACTCTCTGCTAATGTATGTAAATTGGAGCAATACTCTAGGAACCACAACGTAATAATTAGTGGAATCCCGGATAAAATCGAAGGAGATAGATTAGAAGAAGTTGTGGCTGATATAGGAACCAAGTTAGGACTACAAGTCTCACCAGACAGTATCGAAGCTTGTCATCGGATAGGTCTCCCTGTTAATGGACCGAGTGATGGTGAGAAAACGACCCGTACCGGTAGTCGCGTTGTTATCTGTCGATTCACCAACCGCAAAATTAGGAATAACTACCTAGTGAATCGGAAAAAATTAAGTACGGAATCGGTAACACTACCAGCCGGGCTGAGTGGCTCTAAGGTTTTCATAAATGAGGACCTAACCGACAGCCACAAGCTTTATGGCTGCACTCGCGTTTAAAAAACGGCTCAACTACCGATTCTGTTGGACTCGACAGGGTACCACATATCTTCGTAAGGCAGTGGGAGAGCGCGTTAGTGTCATCCGTTCAACTGCGGATTTACAGCGACTAGAAAGTGCAGCAGCGGCTCCTACTCCGGGCCTAACCCCGCTGAGTCGCCACCCCCAGGGCCGAACCGCAACCCCCCAGCCATGGTGTGCCAGACCACAACAACCTGGCTACCGGTTCGCACCTCCATCGCCGTTTATACCCTGAGTCCAATCGCCAATTATTGACCACCCCAAGCCTACACCTACCTACAATAGCTTCAATGTAGATG
>JAUCBJ010001086.1:0-76840 GCA_032718475.1 Nemertoderma westbladi | reverse complement strand
TCGTTAAAATGCCAATTTGACAATATTTATCAATTTCTGTTGGCTTTTACCTGTAAGACTAGGCTAGGGGGAGCTACCCGCCACACTAACTCCCAAGGGCGATGCGGTGGCATATGAATAATTCGAAAATACTTGTAAAGATATTATTCACATAACGTATGTAATCGTGTGTGTGCCTCTATGTGTATGTCTGGATGGATATAATGTGGCTAACGACTAATTGAAATTTGCATGACATATAATATATGATAGTAAAGAACGCCAATGAAAGTGAATGCAACTAGAATCGCTTACACACACCCACCTACACACGTACAGTACGTTATGTGAACGCACCTTAAACCTACTATACTACTAATGTAGGTCGAGCGAACTCAGACACAAGCCTATTGTATGTTAACCCTATTATAATTTTGGCGGCATAAGTTTATTATCCATTTTAATAACTCTATTTTATACAGAAATTTAACTTCAATAAAAATATTGTTACTATAGGACAAAATCATAAATTACCGCTGTTTATCCCGAATCGTATTTATAATTTGCCATATTTAGTCACTTGTTTTAATGTATCAAGCCTCACAAATAAAATATCAAGCAAACAGTCTTCAAGGGGCCGGAGGCGATTCTAAGGCTCCTCTTTCGATAGCTGCTACCAGAATGTAGGGGGTGACAGGGGGGGGGGTGGGGGGCTACTCCTATCCCAAGTTTTGCCTCCAGTAATTCAACTGGTCATCATTTTATTGACCCCATTGAAAGAAAGGAACTGACGGGAGGGGGGTCAAACCTACAACCAATAGATTCCAGGCCCGGCTCTCAACCAACTGAGTCGGTCAACCAACTACATCGCCTTTTAAAGTATATTTTATTTTTAAATAAAATGTATGTAGTCGTAATTTCTAATTATTTTAAGACATAGTTAAATTTTCATATTATCTGGCCTATGGTTTGTCAATATCATATTTATTGTGTATTCACCATATTACAGTATGTGCAACTTCAAATGCGAGTTGCTTTGATGTGTTGGGTGTGGCTAGGCCTAGGCTGGACGTAATTTACTTACAGTACTGGTAATGCATCCAGTATGCTCAGGTAGGCAGACAGTGCAAAGTAAAAATACACCGTTAACCCACAGAATATTATCTCATTATGTTTCTCACGCCATGATTACCCCTATTGTAATTCTGCAGGTTCCCTCTGCCACAGAATTATATAGCCGATTAAATTATCTATCTACCTACCCACTTCACGCGATTGCTGCATATTACTCTCTTGCGTTTTTTTTTTACATCAATCCCACCCCTTTTTAAGTAGGCATAGGTTTGGAATATACAATGTTTACAACGATAACGGCTAGATACGTCATCACTCATCAGCAAAGACTAGATCAGTAAGGTACTTTTGCTGAATTTCCTATACTTTTAGTGCTAAACTGTTGTGTAATAAAACCTTAATCGACATCAAATTTACAAATACAAGCTTGTAAATAAATTTCAATAAATAAATAATTTCAAAATATTACAAAATAAGTTCTGGAATATTATTTTACATTCGATTAGGCATTGGCGTTCCACAAGATTAATTAATCAACATGTAGAAACAAGGAAATACCAGAAAAACTAGCGAAAAATTCGTTTACATTTTACGTGACATGATTCCGTGAATAAGTGGTACCAAACCATACCAGGCAATGCTTTAACCCAACACATGCTTTCATCCAAAACTAATTCAATAATTGTAAACAAGATAATAGCTCAGAAAACACGGTGGAAGGGTTGTGGAACCCTCTCCTGAATTCATACCTCGTAAAAAAAGGTTAATCGACAGCTGATATCTCCAAAAATATAACTGGAAATCTTTCGTTTATCTATTAATAATTTGCAGAGTGGGCTTTAGCAAGCGAGGTAAATTATACATCATGTCAATCATAATTATATTATTATTATACAAGGGAGGGGCCATCAGGCTGAAAAGTTATTTTTTGTTTTTCATAATTATTATTTTTAAATTTATTTTCTACCTATCGAAATCTTGGATGTTTTCAATAGGTTGTGCCTTTAGTCGCTTAGGGGAAAACGAGTAGCGGTTAATTCATTGGTATCCACCCATTCAGGCTACGCAGTCAGTCCTCCGAGGTATATTTACTGTAGAACAACTTAACTGCAAGATTAACTGTATCAACTGTAACAAGATTAACTCATCACCTATGCTTATATAAAGATAATGACAACTGTACAGTATGGTGTTGTGCGGAAACCAGTTAAAACCCACATAAACCTTTCTTTTGAGAAATCTAAATCTGTGGGTGTTTGGGTTAATTGGTTTTTGCAAAATACCAAACATAGTTATTGCAGTATGTGGGTTAATTGGTGGTCTTTACCTTTGTCCCATGGTCTCCAATATTTACATAACATTCGTAATGGCCTCTTATACCCCCTACGGGTCATAACTCATTTTCACCAAGTTAAGGAGTTAATTAGTTTTAACAATTAGAGTTACTTTAATAACGTGACTTCAGTATAATCTCACCTTATAGGTCGATTGGCCAATCGATGTCGAGTATCTAGCTGACCGCGTGTTGTCCAGACACAAAGGTGTTGGGGACGCCCCCGTTTCCGTTCCAGTCTTGGAAACATTTTTCGGATATATCATGAAGTTACCTCAGTCAGTAGGCCTACGCGCCTATAACATTCGGAAATATTATAGGATATCGAATTATACCAAAATACAGTCAGTATGCAATTAATTAACTTATTTTATTAATTAACTTTATTTAATAACTTAATTAACTTTATAAGAAATGTTTACAAGTTTTTTTGAAGTATACGTACAATAACGTTTTTTCCTGTGCACATAGTATCTTTTTACAAAATGATTTTGTATAAAGATTCAATTCAAAAATAAATCAAACATCACTAGATGGCGTTAGATACATTTATCTATCGCCCGCACTATCTATGGTGCAAAGAATGAAGCACTCACTCAAACACCCATACAAACACCCATACAAACACCCATACAAACACCCATACAAACACCCATACAAACACCCATACAAACACCCATACAAACACCCATACAAACACCCATACAAACACCCATACAAACACCCATACAAACACCCATACAAACACCCCTACAAACACCCATACAAACACCCATACAAACACCCCTACAAACACCCATACAAACACCCATACAAACACCCATACAAACACCCATACAAACACCCATACAAACACCCATACAAACACCCATACAAACACCCATACAAACACCCATACAAACACCCCTACAAACACCCATACAAACACCCATACAAACACCCATACAAACACCCATACAAACACCCATACAAACACCCATACAAACACCCATACAAACACCCATACAAACACCCATACAAACACCCATACAAACACCCATACAAACACCCATACAAACACCCATACAAACACCCATACAAACACCCATACAAACACCCATACAAACACCCATACAAACACCCATACAAACACCCATACAAACACCCATACAAACACCCTACAAACACCCATACAAACACCCATACAAACACCCATACAAACACCCATACAAACACCCATACAAACACCCATACAAACACCCATACAAACACCCATACAAACACCCATACAAACACCCATACAAACACCCATACAAACACCCATACAAACACCCATACAAACACCCATACAAACACCCATACAAACACCCATACAAACACCCATACAAACACCCATACAAACACCCATACAAACACCCATACAAACACCCCTACAAACACCCATACAAACACCCATACAAACACCCATACAAACACCCATACAAACACCCATACAAACACCCATACAAACACCCATACAAACACCCATACAAACACCCATACAAACACCCCTACAAACACCCATACAAACACCCATACAAACACCCATACAAACACCCATACAAACACCCATACAAACACCCATACAAACACCCATACAAACACCCATACAAACACCCATACAAACACCCCTACAAACACCCATACAAACACCCATACAAACACCCATACAAACACCCATACAAACACCCATACAAACACCCATACAAACACCCATACAAACACCCATACAAACACCCATACAAACACCCATACAAACACCCATACAAACACCCATACAAACACCCATACAAACACCCATACAAACACCCATACAAACACCCATACAAACACCCATACAAACACCCATACAAACACCCATACAAACACCCATACAAACACCCCTACAAACACCCATACAAACACCCATACAAACACCCATACAAACACCCATACAAACACCCATACAAACACCCATACAAACACCCATACAAACACCCATACAAACACCCATACAAACACCCATACAAACACCCATACAAACACCCATACAAACACCCATACAAACACCCCTACAAACACCCATACAAACACCCATACAAACACCCATACAAACACCCATACAAACACCCATACAAACACCCATACAAACACCCATACAAACACCCATACAAACACCCATACAAACACCCATACAAACACCCATACAAACACCCATACAAACACCCATACAAACACCCCTACAAACACCCATACAAACACCCCTACAAACACCCATACAAACACTTACAAACACCCATACAAACACCCATACAAACACCCATACAAACACTTACAAACATCCATACAAACACCCATACAAACACCCATACAAACACCCATACAAACACCCATACAAACACCCATACAAACACCCATACAAACACCCATACAAACACCCATACAAACACCCATACAAACACCCATACAAACACCCATACAAACACCCATACAAACACTTACAAACACCCATATACAAACACCCATACAAACACCCATACAAACACCCATACAAACACCCATACAAACACTTACAAACACCCATACAAACACCCATACAAACACCCATACAAACACTTACAAACACACCAAAAAATACTTACAAACACCCATACAAACACTTACAAACACAAAAAAAAATACTTACAAACACCCCTACAAACACCCCTACAAACATTTACAAACACCCCCACAAACGCTTTCACATACTCACTCAAACAATTTCAAACACTCACTCCAAATCTCTCCAGAGGTCGTGTGTTTGAGCCTCTCAAAGGCGCAGAGGCGAGATTTCGTTTCGGAAGGATCTGGTCAGATGTCAAGATCGTGTGCTGCAAATTAATGACTGAGGGATCCTTGATTTCCCTTTGAGGGTGCTTTGTCTTCTCTCCTTCAAAAACCCATATCCCATGACGACAGATATAAGACTCATCATCATGTGATACAGGTTTAATGTGATACAGATCCACAGATTCCTCATAAAAATCAACCTTTACTGGTATGGTTTGTTTGGACTCCTTGATCACCTTTTAGGAGGTAGCGATATCACCAGGCCTGTGTTTCCCCCGGAAATGGAAATCAATTTAGTAGATCCATCATATAGAGCTCATCTCATTTTGACTCATGCGATGCATGAATGCTCACCGATGTCTGTGACGAGGCGTTTTAAACTAGGTTGGACAATATAAGTAGTAGGCCTACTAATGCCTCCTATTTGATAAAATTTGCTCCAAGTCACGGATATTCATGTACAGTAGAAGATAGTGTCTTCAATGCAAATGACATGATTGTGACTTCATGTGTCGCCCACCAACCATGCATGAAATCATATAATACATCAAACTACGAGGCCAGAATAATTTAATTGCTGGACTTGACAACCAATGGCTTTCTCTCTATGACTCTTAATCTGAAATGTGATGCAATTCGTTATTAGTGCGTAATTTAGGGGTGGGACATTTGAGGCAATCAAAATTTATCCTCCCCGGCGCAACATCACATCTGATTACTCGCATGCAGAAATATAAATGTAACCTATTCTATTCTATTGACTTGGTATACTTTAACATAATTGGAATCTAGGATGATGGCTCAATATTTTTCAAAATTATTTCACAGGACTATCGATAATCAGGCCTACTGCATTGCAGATGCACAATGAGATGCTATGCTGGCTTGACAAACTATTTGTGCCACCACCATGTAATCCACATTTAGGTTGCTGTAATACAGTACTGCCTGCATTAAGAATGATGTGCGCCTTATTGACGTCGCGTCGCCACAACTCCCTATCCCCCATGATTATCCGCATCTTCAAGGCCAGTGTCCTTATTTATATTGATAGCATCCTCAACTTTTATGTTGAACAAGACGAATTATAAATCATCTGTTGATTTCGCCATTGAACACCATGCCCTGGAATATACAGTAGTGTCGTAAATCAGTGACACCCCATCCCCAAATTTTACTACAATTCAAAATGAGATTGGTCCTCAACAAAATGTTGCAGAATATTGTGTATTTTATTAAATAGAATAAATGGCCTGCACGGAAGCAAACAAATTCAACTTTCTAACGCCCTTCTATCAGCTGTTTCCCAACCAAATTCAAATATTTTTACATATTAGAAATCCAGTTTTCCATCGGTACCAACAAAAACTACTAAGACTTCTATAATGGGCCTGCTGCATTGAAACTGCACATTGAGATGCTGTGCCAGCTTAACAAAAACATTTTGTCACTATGCAATCCACAATTAGCAAGCCTAATAGCACTGTGCAGTAAGAATGCTATGCCGGCTTATAAACAAAGTTGGGCCGCCACAACTCCTTATCCTCCATGACATTCGCTAGATCATCCGCATCCGCATCCAGTGTCCTTTAAGAGGCGTCTCAAGAAATTCATGGGCTGTCCATCATGCTTATGTTCTTCATGGGGTGCCAAAGCAGAAGATTATGCACAGGCTGGTCCTCACGGCAAAAACAATGTCCTGCAAAGCGGATGCGCCTTTGTTGAAGTTTCAAGGTTGTGGGAACCAATGAGACACCTCCTGTGTCATAGTGTCTGGTTATAGATGTGTACATTGTACTTCATACAGTGAACCCGCCGACTTAGCATTCTTGACAATGTGCCATCCATAGATTTGGTGTCCTCAGCAGTTAGAGCCCAGCATGGACTCACAAAGTACTGGAAAGTACTGCTGCTCTAAATAATCGGACCTTAAGTTTCCGATGGATTCTGCGTGACTTTGAAATCGTGGAAAGCCCATTCAATGCTGCCCAGCCCATGCTCCACCTGACTTACGGATCAATGATCCCAGGTAACAAAAGTCGTCCACATGCTCAAGCATACCATCCTTTGCGCTTATGCTCATCCGATCGGAGATTTGCTGATGACTTTGAAAGTAAATTGTAAAAATGTTGAAACAAAGGGATGGGGGGTCAATACCACCCCCCCCCCCCCCCGTGGTTTTTATGTTATAACTCTGAATCAAACTGAATCTGAAATTTTATGACTTTTCCTAAAAATCTATTATTCCTATTCCTAATAGTGAAAAGGGTTATTTTAAATAATTATATCACAATTTTTTAATCCTACTTTTGGAACTTTTTTAGGACGTTTTTTGAAAATTACATTTCAAGAAATATGAATTGTAACATCTCTATTTTGGATTTAAACCGTTTTCTGGTGTTCGCAATTAGATGGAATTCATATAAAATAAGCTAGAAATTACAAACTTGTTTTCTTCGGCGGGTGCCATATTTTGGTGCCAGCACCAAATTTTGTAATTATGTCAACTTTGTAAATTGATTGTTCGAACCTGTATTTGCGCAATAAGGGTTTAGTTTGGGTTCTGGTTTCTGATATGGTTTCAAATACTGTATATCAAATTATTGTGTCACTTTGTGTCTTGAGTTATTCGGGTTGGTGTGGGATCTGAATTCAATGGAATAAGTAAAAATTGGATAAGAGTTCACCATCTTGTATTTTTCGGCGTTGGGTAAAATTTTTTGTGCCAGCACCAAATTTTTTAAAATAAGCAAATTGATCAATATATAGTATCATCTTGTTTCTTGCGTTATACGGGTTTATGAGGGTCCTGAATCCGATGGAATCAATTAAAACAGCACTACTGTAGACATCTCAAAAATGTACTTCTTCGTGATGGGTACGAAATTTAGTGCTAGCACCAAAATATACCATATTACGCCGAAAAATACGAGTTGCAATGATCTGGAAAATTGAAAATGTATCAGCATGGGCTGACTCTGTTCAAGTTTCAAGTTAGGGGGGGGGGGGGGGGGTCAATGAGACACCTCCAATGTTGTACTTGGCATAATGAACCCAGTGAATTATTCTTGTTGAGCAGTTAGAGCCCGGCGTGGAGTACACAAAAGTGGAAAATATTGTGATGGAGTTCCACCATTTCACCTGATTCTGATAATAATTGAATCCACATACATTGTACAGTAGCAAATGTGCTACAATTAAATGTTGGCATCTAGCGATTGATAAATGACATTTTTTTATGAATGTTTTTATGAATTTAATATGAATACTATTCGATGCTATATCAACACCGCAATATATTGAAGAAAATTCCTACCTAATATTATAGAATTGTTTGCTTATTTAACACGTTGAATTTTTCCATAAATAATGGTTTAAGTGCTTGCAATATCTAAAACGTTGATTCCATTAGTGTACACTAGGTGGCATGTAGTTTTTCGCTTTATGTCGTTGTAGTATACTGTAAGTGCACAACGTCATGTAGATGCCAATTGTTTGGTTTCTTACTACTACTACTACTAGTATCGGCATGCTGCATTGCAGCTGCATTTTTAAGAATGCTGTGCCGGCTTGTCGACAAAATTGCGCCGCCACAACTCCCTATCACCATGTGACATTTGCTAGATCATCCGCATCTTCAAGGCCAGTGTCCTTTAAGATGCGTCTCAAGAAAGTCATGGGCTGTCCACCATGCTTATTCAATCCATGAGGCTGCCAAAGTACCAGATTATGCACTGGCTGGTCCTCACGGCGAAAGCAATGTCCTGCAAAGCGGAGGCGATTTTGTTCTAGTGTCAAGCTTGGGGGAAACCATGAGCCACCTCCAGCCAACAATGTTATATAGTGTCTGGTTGGAGATTTGTGCATTGTACAGTACTTGACACAATGAAGCCGGAGTAGCATTATTGTGAATGTGCCATCCAGAGATTTGGTGTCCTCAGCAGTTAGAGCCCAGCATGACCTACCATAGAGGAGTACCTACTGGAACTACTTCTGCTCTAAATAATCGGACCTTAAGTTTCCGATTAATTCTCGGTGACTTCCAAATCCTGGAGAGCCTATTCAAGGCTGTCCAATGTCCATGCCTTTCCGTTACGTATTCGAAGGCCCTCACCTGACTTCCGGATCCATGATCCCAGGTAACAGAAGTCGTCCACATGCTCTGAGCTTATGCTCATCCGATCAGAGACTTGCTGAGGACTTTCAAAGTTAACTGTCAAAATTTTGGTCTTTCTGGAGTTAATAAAAAGACCAACACTAGAAGCAGCATGTTCTAATGAGCTGAGGAGCCGTTGGGCTCCCTCTAGTGATTCTGAGAGTACTCCTAAGTCATTAGCAAAGTCTAGATCAGTTAGGTACTTGGCAGGATTTCCTCGACTTCTGGAGCCAGTAGGTGGAGTTACCATCACCCCATCATCATCATGATGATCTAAGGACATGCGTAGAACATAGTCAACCACAATTATGAATAAGAATGGTGCAAGTGTGTCTCCCTGGAGGACGCCCCGTAACACTATTTTCCAGGATATGGTGTAATATGATGTTATAGAACCCATAATCGCGTATATATTAATGCCAAAATTAATAAAAACAATCTATCATCATATAATTCATTAATCACTAAAAGACAGTGCAAACCACTAAAAAAATGATTTAAAACTAAAAATAATCCTTGTCACTAAAAAATAAACATAAAACTAATAATTTACTCAGTAAATATATAATCATTATTTTATTATCATTAGGCCTAGGTCATGTTATATTTTATTTCAGTTATAAATCAGTTGCGAATATAAATACATTTTCTACAAAAGAACAAAAAATATACCCTATTTTTGTTCTTTTGAAGGCCCTAGTTGCTAAGTAGCTACTATTTCTCTACTCTTGGCCTGATTATTTGTTTTTGAGTAGTTTGTGGGGGGTGTAAGACTATCTAATGTGTATATCTTTTATTTGAATTTATTATAATTAGGCCCGTCACTATATTTAATAATTATTTTTATTGGGAAATATATTTGTAACGTGTTATTATTATTTATCGTGTTATTCGGTTAAGCTCGATATAATAATATTTCAAATACCGGTATCTATTTAAACAGACAATCTATTTCATCTGGTTGCTCAAAATAAACTAAATTAAATTATTCTTTTAAATTTTTCTTTTTTTAAAATATTATCAATAAATGAAACTTATTGAATCGGTAGTCCTATTCAATGTGGTTGCCAAATTAATTTGGCAGAAGATAAAGGCGTTATTAATAGTTGGCTATTAGCAGGGAGAGGGATGAGGGTTGAACCAGCGTTATATTTCGCCTTATAATAAGTAGGCCTCCCCGTAGCGTTAACCTAAGCAACCAATCTCCCCTGAAAATTGCTTGTAAAATTTCTGTACCAGTTTCAGTTCCAGGTAAGTACCGATAATCGGTACCGGTATTCCCGAAAAAATCAAGAACCGGTACCAATGGGGTCACTTGCAGTTCAGTTTATAAAGGCTTGAAAGAAATATATAAAACATACAGCACAGTAATAACTATAGGCCTACCGCCTAACCCATGACCAAACAGTGTGAGTCATTCACACTCACATTCATTTCGTTCCAAATTTAATATTATCTTATTATAATAATAATTTTGATATATAATACTGAAAGGATATTTCAGTATACACTAAAAAAGCGGGGTATATTTAAAAAAGGTCCAATTGATACAGTGAAAATTTGATTCGGGTGTTTATTAAATACTGTATAGTAAGGGTGTAAACGTTACTCCGACAACCGATGGCAGACAACCAACAGCAGACAACCGACAGCAGACAACCGACAGCAGACAACCGACAGCAGACAACCGACAGCAGACATCCTACAGCAGACATCCTACAGCAGACAACCGACAGCAGACAACCGACAGCAGACAACCGACAGCAGACAACCGACAGCAGACATCCTACAGCAGACATCCTACAGCAGACAACCGACAGCAGACAACCGACAGCAGAGAACCGATAGCAGACAACCGACAGCAGACAACCGACAGCAGACAACCGACAGCAGACATCCTACAGCAGACATCCTACAGCAGACAACCGACAGCAGACAACCGATAGCAGACAACCGACAGCAGACAACCGACAGTCAGACAACCGGCAGCAGACAACCGGCAGCAGACAACCGACAGTAGACAACAGACAGCCACGGCAGGCAGCCGTCAGCAGACTACCGACAACCAACAGCAGACAACCGACAGCAGACAACCGAAAGCAGACAACCGACAACCAACAGCCGCCAGCCGACAACAGATAGCCTACTGCAAATGCCGAGATTTCTGCCCATGACTATATTTCTCTTTCATTTATCGCCAGACGAATAATTACCACCAAATGGAATAATGGGCATTACACCGAAAGTATTTTTAGCAGGCAAATTATGTCGTACGTGTCTTTTATTAAATTATACAATAATTAAATTTCTTGGAAAAATAGAGGAGATAAGGTCAGGTCTTAGTGAAATCCCCCCCCCCCCCCCCCCCCCCCAAGATGTGGGAAGAACTAAAAAGAAAACACAAAGAATAGAATAAATGCAAGCTGTTGTTGTACAGTGTTGTACGAGCGACTGCAGAAGCGGGGTTTACATAAATATATGGGGTCTTAAAATCTGTAAGGTGCCATTGTCCAATTATTAATGTAATCTTATTACATTGTTAACTTATCGACGTTCTTTATAATAACTACTGTATATACGTTATTGTGCACTTTATAGCGTTACGGAACGAATAACAAAACGAGGGCCGTAAAAGCTTTAAAGTGCTAATTATTAGGGATGTTGCGAATGTCATATTTTTAACATCCGCGGATGCAGATGCGGATGCAGATATCTGGGGTGACATCCGCACGGATGCGGATGTGGATGCGGATGTCTATTAAAACATATACAGAATATTTTTGCCTGGCCTCCCTTTTACATCGAGGTTATACCAGCATTTTAATATTATATTATAATCTTATATTAATAAACTAACAAGAGTCTAAGGTTATAGAACAGAATGGGACATAATAAAACAAAACAATACTACAACAAACATTTTTTATATTGTTCCCGTCGAGTGTTAGTGTATTTTTAGTATTAGTGTAATTTTAAGATAAAATAAAAAAATTTCACAAGGGAAAAAGTAATTATTATTGAAAATTTAATTGAGTGGTTGCTGGGCCTTCAGACAGGATGCTTGAATAGTGCATGTAACATCCGCATGTCACATCCGCATGCCATGGGTGCGGATGCGAAAAATCATGCGGATATCCGCGGATGCGGACATTCGCCACATCCCTACTAATTAAAAACAATGGCGAATCTAATTTTATTTATTAGTGGGGAATTATTTGTAATTATGCACTTAAACTTTCAAGCATGACATGTTAATGAAAAACACTTTAATCCCACGCGGAATAGGGTTGGTGCGCGAAAAAATTGTTGGGATAGAAACAATCGAATAAGGGGTGACAAGGTGCCCTGAATCGAGTGGTGGGGGGGGGGGGGGGGGGGTGTGTGTTTTTGTGAAATCACTTGAAAAGGGTCGAAATGCGGGTTTAAGAAAAGCCGGGAAGCCCTCTTTGTAAGTCGGCTGTGATTGGCTGCTACAGTTTTGACGTCACTACGCAGTGCTCAGATAACTTCTTATATTGGTTTCTATGGAGGGTGATTTTAGATCCATTTAAATACACATTTAATCTCAATGATTACATACATGGCTTACAGTATATCAATTGAAAGCGGAGAGTCTTGCGCGTCTTTTGACTCTACAATTAATTAATTAAATTCATTAATTAATTTAAATTTCAAAGTGTGTATTCGAATGACGTCATGTGATTATATTTAGAATGAGTCGGTGACCTACTGTATATACTGGAAATACATACTGTAGTAAATGTATGGCGTAGGGACATACAGAGAAATAATGTCGCACTGCGATATAAAGTTAGAAAATATGTCGCCCTGGCGATTTGGTAGTGCGAAATTAATTACATACAAATATATAATAATTATTAATTGCATGGGAAAAAAAAGGAAAAAAAAGGAGAACTTTTTTCACTATTTTATAGGAATTTTATTTACCGAGCGGCAGCGAGGTTAATAAAGGGTCGAGAGAATATTGAAAAAATAAAATGTTCTACGTTTTCTTCCCATGTAATACGTAATTTTATTCTCCAATTGGTACTTTATTGTATTCTAAATTCTTTAATAAAAGATAAAGCGATATAGTGTTACAAAATAAATTGAACTGTAGTATATAACTGTAGTATGTGAGTTCCGTTTTGGAGTTCGCCTTGCAGACACTGAAGTAGCAATAACTTTAATTGAGTGTGTCAATGGATTTTGTTCAAATTAAATACAAACCTACTTCGATGCTCTTTCAGCACATGTAATAAAATTTAAGAAATTCCACCAAAACTATTTTACTTCAAATTTTTCGCCGGGAAAACAAGTAAAATCAATGTAATACTATGGGTTACTTATTTTCCCTAGGGAAAGAAGTGAACTTTTTCTCCCGATTTTGTTTTAGGAATATTCGAGGGAAAAAGTAACAATATAAGAATAAAAATATTATTGTTACATTATGTCAACTTATCAGCGTTCTGGTGAATTACTCGTAACGCTGCAAAGTTCCACTTTGCAGCGTTGTGGCCTATAGGGGGGCAACGATTTTGAACAATTCTTCGCGATCGGTTCGCAAACGTCGCGATATTTTGTGTTTACCAATACTGTAGGTTAGAGTTGAAACAGAGACCTGATTTTCTTTATCCCGGTAAACCAGAGCCCTACCCGGATAATTATTTTGAAAAATACCGGAGACCAGAGCCAGAAATCAGAGACTTTGCTTATTTTTCTACTTACAATTTGATTAGGCCCATAAAACACAAACAGGTACATACGGCCTTAGAACTATTTTTCTATGGTCCAATTGCAGAAACGTAAATCCAACCCATTCCAACCCTTACCCACCGTAAGAAAATAAGCGCACGTACAGTTTGGGGGGCTTAATTAATATTAATTTAGTTATTTGTTTATTAATTCGTTCTTATTTTGTTATTGTTAATAATATGTTATATTAATTTGTTTTGCGCCATAGATACCGGTACTTTGTTAATTAAAGGCACTTATTTTACAATTGTTCAAATCATAAACATTTCAATACACTATAAACTTAGTCATTTACGAATACTTAGTGCACAGGTATAGTGCTCTACTCGCCCCATTTACAAGCCTCGTTATGCTCGTTCTCTCCATTTGGTCTTCATATTATCTATCCTACAACAAGTTAAATGGAGAACAGCCCTTTCTTTCACTTTTAAACATTACGGGAGCTCAAATTAAGCGCCCTTATCCTTAAATAAGAACCCTCTTTAGGTGCTAATTTAAATTAAAATTAAACGCACCTTAAATTAATTAAATAGAAGATTATCGGTACATTTATTAGAAATAGAAATAGTGTAAAAGTGAATATATATAATTGTGTTGAAGCGGTGTATGAATAATAGTTAAAAATTAAAGAAATAATTAATTGTAAAAAATGTGTGAAAAATAATCATCATTTCACATTTTGTGTTGTACAGGATCTATTTTTAAATATCTATTTCTAATTTGTCAAATCACTGATCTCTGGGTAAAATGTCTGTTTTCAATACCCGGGAACCAGAGACCTATCCGGAGACCAAAAAATTGCCCGGAGAATCCAGAGATCAGAGATCAGTCTCTGTTTCAACTCTACTGTAGGTGGAGCTTCGCAAATGTCGCGATCTTCGCGACATATTTTGCGTTTACCAATACTATAGGTGGAGCTTCGATAAAAAAATTTCTAAACCTT
The DNA here is from genome assembly GCA_032718475.1 of Nemertoderma westbladi. Lineage (NCBI taxonomy): Eukaryota > Metazoa > Xenacoelomorpha > Nemertodermatida > Nemertodermatidae > Nemertoderma > Nemertoderma westbladi. The sequence continues at coordinate 61,774 of JAUCBJ010001086.1, read as the reverse complement.
TAATAATATTATTTATTAATACCATTATAGGTACAGCGACGCAAAAATAGCAAAATTTCTGGAAGGCCTACACAAATAAATGGACTTCTAGAATACAATTTTATACCATCTGTCTGTATATATATAACATTCTAGAATTCTGTGAACAATACTAATACTAATAGTGTCATATACTATAGAACATGTTAGCTATTTTATTTAAAAATATTTTTTTTTCTCTAGAACTAATAATATATTTTATTCTTGAAAAATTTTAAAAAGTATATTTTTCATTATAGATTTTACTTATTTTTTAAAAAATGTTCTAGAACATTCGCGAAGATCGCGACTTTTTCGAAGCTCCACCTACAGTATTGGTAACACAAAATATCGCGAAGATCGCGACGTTTGCGAAATTTCGCGATTTTTGCAATCTTGGCAAAAATCGCGACGTTTGCGAAGATCGCGACGTTTGCGAAGATCGCGAAGAATTGTTCAAAATCGTAGCCCTAATGCCTATAGGTCGGAACGCTACAAAGTAATCAATAACCGGGAAACAACTTTCAGTTACTATATTCCAGAATGTATTATTTACATTTATATTAATGTGTGCTGCTTTATTATCCAGTTTGCAGTGATGCGACTATAGCTATTGATGTAAATAATTGTTTAACGTGTAAGCCTACTGTAATCGAGTAATTCCATTATGTCAAAAATATTATAGAGTCAAGTGCTTCTCCCATCAGTAAAACAAGGTTTGACAATGAACCCAATTTAAATACCCAAACGATAATGATAATAAATCCTTCCTTCACATACCGAACGCTGATAAGTTGACATAATGTAACAAAATTACATGCATCATTGCTTGCAAAGGTCACTATTCAGTGTTAAAGACCCTTGTTTATTAATGTATACCTCCCTCGCTGCGCTCGCTCGATACATAAATAAACTCGGGTCATAACGCTGCAAAGTGTTACTTTGAGGTTTGCAAATAATGATGTAAATGGTTATTATTTCTATGAAAAAGGAATATATATATGAAAAGGGTGCGGGTCGATTCGCCCCTCGACCTTTTCACCCCAAGTCGATTCGCCCCACATTTTAGGGGCATGTGGACCTGGGGCGAATCGACTTGGACAGTTGACTGATTCGCCCCACCTTCAAAGTCCATTCGCCCCAGATGATATTATTGAATGTTTTCCTAATATTCTTTATAGGTACAAAGATATTAGAAATTGCAATATTGAAATCTTATTACAAACACTGACACTACCCTCGATTACGCGTAATATTTTTTAGACCTTCAATCTAATAAATTCCCTCGATTAGGCCTACAGTACGGGTAATATTTTTTAGATCTTCAATCTATTGCAATAAATTACAGTAGAAATCTTGTTACAAACACTTTTGAACCTCGAGTAATATTTTCTCAAGATCTTATAATGTGAAACAAATTGATAAGGTAAATCAAGCAAATCCAAATGTTGTTTCTGTCAACTTTGCTTTTAAGCTTCGGCAAGGGTTCGAACCCGCGGGACCTAGAAGCATACATAATAAATTACATGTGAAACAAATTGATATGATGAACCTCTGGTCCTGGAAATCATCTGGTACTTCTGCACTTTCTAATATCTTTGTACCTAAAAAGAATATTAGTAAAACATTCAATAATATCATCTGGGGCGAATGGACTAGGAAGGTGGGGCGAATCAGCCAACAGTCCAAGTCGATTCGCCCCAGGTCCATATGCCCCTAAAATGTGGGGCGAATCGACTTGGGGCGAAAAGGTCGAGGGGCGAATCGACCAGCACCCATATGAAAACTTAAACTCGCTTCGTTATGCCACACTTTCTTATAAAGTCACTGCCACATCGCGCAACTCAAAAAAAATTCAGGTTAACCTGCAAATTACGCTGATATGAAGCCATAAATATATACGTCAAAATAATTATAAACATCAATAATTAAAAATATTAATTATCTGTAAGTATTAATAATATTAAACAATCAGGGTGTCATTAATCGTAGAGCGTTGAGTATCTGATTGATCTGGGCCGTAAGACGGATGGAACTGCTGTAGACGTTATGAACTCGGAGATCCTTAAAGTAAAGTTTTAGAGTATCGCTAAACTTCTTGGAGTATTTAACGAAGTCCTTCTTGTGGTCTTCCACTACCTTCCTTCTAGAAGCGAGTTCTTCACCGCCGTAGAGTTTAAGAGTTTCGTTGATTGCATCTAGTACATCCCTAATGGCACTTGCGATGTCTTTGATAGTGTTAAGGAATCGAGATCTTTCGTTTATCTCTTCGGGAATCCTACTAAGGATGTCTTTGAGTGCCTGAGCTTTCGAGAATACGTTAGCCAGTTCTGGGGTGGCTGATTCTTGTAAAGAAACTTCTCGGCTTAGTCGAAGGAGGGACTCCGCAAGTAGGATGGATTTATCGTTGGTTTGCGTTTCTATGAGAGCGGCAACTAGCAGGTATGATATTCCGGGGTTGGTTGTCTCGGAAACAGCGAAGGATGTTCGCAGTTCGTCGACGACGTCGGCGGGGTGGGACGCGAGGAGAGAGGAGAGAGCCGGTTGGAGAACCACGTCGAACACGAGTTGAGAAACGACCGGGGGTACCGGGTCGGTGGCTGGGCGGGCGGAGGGGGTGTGGGACGACGGGGAAGTCGGAAGGGAGCCGCGATGGGGCGGCGAGAGATCGTGGGGGAGCGACGGGATCGGTTGGTCGGAGTGCCGGTGGCCCCGGTCCGCGCTCATACTGTAGTGCCGATAGCGTCGCGCTGGAAAAAAGTAGCGAATGAAGCAGAATAACGTTATAACAACAAACGACAAATACCGGTACTGTAACGTAGGCCTATATCAGTTGTTTTTGTTTAGGCCTACTGTCTGACTTAACTGTACCTCAGACCTGCAGACTTACTGTCTAGGTTCTACTGAACCTACCAGTGCCGGTTGCCGGTCAAAGAAAAAAAATAGGTTTAGGTTTTTTGCTTAGGGTTTTTTAATTTAATTACTAATTTAATAACATTTAAAAATTAAATCCGAATTTTTTTGAAAGATTTTACATTAAACAATTTTTTCAATTCTACAACATTTAAACATTCAAATAAACGAGAAATAAACAGAACAAACTGACAAAGGAACTATAAAATTAACAATAAAAAAATGGGAGTAGGCCTACATAAAGAAATTAATTTATTTACGCTTCTAATATTGTAAAAACGGACTCAGCGCCCTCGAAAAACTTAGAAAACCAGTTTTGTCTCACCTTTGCTATCGTATTTCACTTATAAACACTTCAGCCCTCAAGTTAGAACAGTAGAACTGTAGAAGGCTGAATTCTGGCTGCATGGCCTATTATCTAGCTGTCTAGTAGGCCTTGGTACAATCTCAATAATCTCATGGATATATCCAGATATCACAGTATCAGGCACATAAAATTTTGGCCAGGCGCAGAAATTTTGGGGTCAAGCACCAGGTGCAAGGGAAGCGGAAGCGCACGTGCATGCGCTGACTTAGTGCTAATGCTAACTGGATAAAGATATGAAAGGATAGGCGTAGGAATAAATATTTATATATATATATCAGTATATATATGTCAGTTAGGCAGTCAGCCCGATATTGTCCTTTTGAACGCCAAAATTTGGCGTCGCCAGAACCAACTGACCAATCTTGCTGCATTTTCCCCATAGACGAACATAGGAAAAAATGAGAAGGCTAAGCGCATTCGATACAAAATTGTCGCACACACACAAATTTAACATTTATACCACTGAATTCCTTGCAAAATATATAATGACATTTCACCTCTCGTAAGAGAAAAAATTGCTTACAGGAATGAAAAGTTATGTCACTTTTAAAATATTATCAGAATTAGGCCTAATCAGCTGTATTGTATAGCCTGTATGGGAATATGCAGTTTGGGGTACCCAACCCACCCACACGGCCATTGGATTTTTATACTTGTATGAAACTCGCTGGTTACAGTAGTGGCGGCCTCAACCCTAATTAAAACTGTCACTTAGATTTATGACTTAGGGCCAGGGGTGGAAAAATCCTAGGTTTTTTTAAAAGAAAAAAATAGGTTTAGGTTTTTTGCTTAGGTTTTTTAAAAAAACCTAAAGGTTTTTTAGGTTTTTAAGGTTTTTTATTAGGGCCTATACAGTTATATCTGTATATACAGATATATATAGATATTACATAATTCTGTAATTCATATCATTTGAACATAAACATATTCGATTATAGAGGATGCATGTGTATACTGGTATAGGTATAATTAGCATTAGCACTATAGGCCTACTGCTAAATGCCTACAGGCTACAGCACAGGCTGCAAACCACCACTGAACCGCGAACAACGCCTGCCAGCCTATGCGCACAATTTTTCAGCCACTCTATCAGTCTATATTGGACAATACACCGCGCGCATACACCGAAAAAAACGCGCACCGCACACCACATTTTAACAAAAAAAAACGCCCACACCACATTTTAACAAAAAAAAAACGCGCACACCACATTTAAACAAAAAAAAAACGAAAAACATACGCGAGCGAAGTGAGCAAAATTTTTTCATTAACAATGCAAAATGAAAAAGAATGTGACGGGATCAAGGGATCCCGACCGGGTTAAGTTTGTACGCGTCACAGTGGGCTGATGAAATGGATGGTGAAAAGTTTGAGTTTGATGTTCCTTCGTTCATATAATACAACTGGTAATGATAGCACAGTATGAGATAACCAATAATAGTGAATACTAAATCAGTTTGTAACAGCACCGCGATGACGGTAAGACTATAATGCCGGTCTGCAATCAGTATGTATGAGATAATATACGACACACCAATATTACTTCACTGCTACATTACTTTGGCCTCTTACCTAGTGGATGCTCTCCTTCGCCCCTATTGGCTAATAACCTACTTCACGCCTTTCCAATCTCTGGGAGTGTCCCCCCCCCCCCCCCTGTTGATAGCCCCTGCTAGCTGTCTCCCCTTCCGAGGTGGTTTGACCTCTAACCTCCCTTTGTGTGTGGCTTTGGGGTTTGTACTGTCCCTGATATTGGTTGTGATACGAGATTAGTTATTGCTAATCTCGTATCTCCAACATATTGCTGAAAATGCCACTTCCCATTTTATGAGGGTAAAGCGGCGGAATTGAATCCGCTTACACTCCCCCCCATGCTATCTTCCCGGTGAGAAGATAGCATCATCTACAAGTGCGCTTCAATTCCGCTGGAACCCGATCTACTATCGGGTGTGGGGTGGAGTTCTTTTCTCGGAGTCGGCTTTCCAGGCCACTACCTCTGGGTATGGTATTACTACCCCTTCTTGGTGCAACCGCAACCTATATTGCACCAAGACATCTGACGTCTCTGTTTGAGACAATTGTGGACTCTTCACACAATTTTCCAAAACGCTCACTCTGAACTCACTCTCGGACCCTTCTGTCCCTTACTCTCTCTCTCTCACTGCTCGCTCCCCACACTTGAATTGCACTCCTCTCACTTTCTCTCATCGTGTCAACACCTCCTCTCGCCATTCTTCCCCCCGATTCCCCATTCTCGTTTTCATTCCTTATACACTTATTGGGCCCCACACATGTGCGCATCATGTTAGTGGGAGCCGTCTAAGTCCCGTCCTGTCACCCTAGTCAATTAGTCCCCAGTCCCAGTAGCTAATTGGAAAAAGGTTGTACTTGACTACGGTGCATATTATACCTCCCTTCCTTCTTTCGTGCCAATATCCCCTAACTTTATTTAGATTTTGTTTTATCTGTATTTTTCCCCCTATTCTGTGCTATCATCGTACCTACCTCTCTACTTGTTTCTTACCGTGTACTTACTACTATGGTATGTTATATCCATATACCATATTCTCTACCCTATTACTGCTAACTCTACTAACTCCACTAACTCTACTAACTCTACTAATTCTACAAATTCTACTAATTCTACTAACTCTACTAATTCTACTAACTCTACCAACTCTACTAATTCCAACGGTACTATGTACCCTCCTACTACCCTCGTGGTATGTCTCTATACCACACTCCCTGTTCCTCTAAATCTAACGGTACTATGTACCCCCCTACTCCCATGGTATGTCTCTATACCACACTCCCTGATCTCTAACTTCTAACACTCACGGTACTATGTACCCTCCTACTCCCGTGGTATGTCTCTATACCACACTCCATATACTTCTAACTCTAACGGTACTATATACCCTCTTACTCCCATGGTATGTCTCTATACCACACTCCCTATACTTCTAACTCTAACGGTACTATGTACCCTCTTACTCCCGTGGTATGTCTCTATACCACACTCCCTATACTTCTAACTCTCCTCTTACTCTTACTAACTTCTTACTTCTTACTAACTTCTACTAACTTTTTAACTACTACTAACTTCTGCTAACTTTCTAACTTCTACTAACTTCTGCTAACTTTCGAATTATTACTAACTTTTGCTAACTTTCTAACTATTACTTAGTGCTACGTACTATCTACTACTATCACTTTCTCACTTTCTGCTTTCTCACTTTATTTTATTATTTTTATTTTATTTTTTTTTATATTTTGTGTGGGAAGGGCGTCTCGCCCTCAATCCCACCCCCCTCAGTCCAACGCTTGGACGACCAAACTCTATGGTGCCCCTTCTAATAGGCAGCACTTTCCTACAGCCCTCCTGTAGGTCTTTCTATCTTTCGCTCCTATCTTACCCCCTATCCGCACTTCCACCGATCGGACTCTTCCGTCCTCATCGGGGTAAGTGTCTACTACTCTCGCTAGCCTCCACTGATTGTTGATGATTGTGTCGTCAGTGACGATCACTAAGTCACCTTTCTTTAACTCTCTAGTGGTGTTTCTCCACTTGCTCCTCCTGTGTAATGTGGGTGGGTATTCCTCGATCCACCTCCTCCAATACTCGGCGCTTATCACCTTGGCGACTTTCCAACTCTGTCGGGAGTGTATGTCATCTGGGTCTACACCCCGCATGTCGATGGTCGCCGGCCTTTCCATCAGAAAGTGGCTCGGTGTTAGCACGTCTAGTGATTCCGGGTCGTCATTCTCCCGGTATAGCCGTCTGCTATTAATGATTCCCTCACACTTAGCTAGCACCGTTCTTAGAATGTCCTCTGTCACCATGTGGGTGTTCATCAACTTCGTCATCAGATGCTTGGAACTACCCACAAGCCTCTCGATGCATCCTAAAGTATGTGGCGCATACGGCATCCTCCTTTCCCACTTCACCTGTCGTCTCCTCATGGCTGCCCTGACCTCTTCTCCTTCTAGGATGTCCAAGGCCTCCGCCAACTCATTCTCCGCTCCCACAAAGTTGGTTCCATTGTCAGAATAGATCACTGCGATCGTCCCACCTTTGCGGTCTCTAAATCTCTCTAAGGCATTGATGAATGCCGATGCCGTGGCGTCTTGGGCGAGTTCTATTCCTACTGCCCTCGTGTTGTTACATACGAAGATGATGCCGTATCGTTTCTCCGTGTGTCGCATCACATTGATCTTAATCGGCCCGAACATGTCTACGCCGCAGTGCGTGAATGGCGGGTCGTGCTGTCTCACCCTACTGGCCGGTAATGGCGCCATCTCCTGTACGGCCCTCTCCTTTCTCGTCCATCGACAGGTCTGGCACTGCCCCACTACCGCCTTCACCTTCTTCCTTAGTTGCGCGATCCAGAAGGTCCTCTGTATCTCTGTGAGGGTCTGGTTGGTGCCTCCGTGCAATATCGACTTGTGGGAGTCCCAAATGATCTGGTGGACTATCGGTGATGGGTTTTGGTGGGATGATAAGGCTGTTGTTATTCAGCACTCTGGAATTCATCACCAGAATCCCGTCATCGTTGAGTTGTGGTGACAGCGTGATGAGCTCGCTGTCCCGACGAAGATGTTGTTGCTTGCTAACTCGATCCAATTCGTCGGCGTAGTTCCTTCTCTGTTCGTACCGTATCACGGCCTTTGCCGCTCCCTCCAGATCGATATTTGGTTTCCTCTTGGCATCCTTGCCAACTCCTTTGAGGAAATCCCCGTATGCCCTCCAGTATGCTACCAACTTCTTGGTCTTATACCAGCTGGAGCTGTAGCTGAGTAATCTAATTTCGGCTGCACCTCCCTGACTTCCCTCACCATCTGACTATATATCTCTTCTCCTTCTGAATCTTCTCCCTCTTCTCCTGGTGCTACCTCCTCTGAGCCCGGGTCCACCTTCTTCATTGGTGGCCAGGCCAATCTATCGTTCAGGAAGTGTGGCCCGTGCTGCCACAACACTTCCTTTTTTGAGAAAGTGTGGCGTGCCACGCCCCTCGATAACAAGTCTGCTGGGTTCTCGTCCGTTGGGCAGTAGTGCCACCTTTCCAAGTCTGTGGTCGCCCTTATTTCGTCCACCCTATTCGCGACGAATATAAGATCTCGTCTTATTGTGGAGCCACCCAAGCACTACCATGGAGTCCGTCCAGTAGTGTGTTTCCACTATGTTGGGTATGGTGTCCATCAAGTAGGCTGTGGCCCTTACTCCTAATCTCGCAGCTGTCAACTCGAGTTTCGGGACTGACGCTGAATCTGGTGGCGTCGACTTTGCTTTACTGAATGCAAGTCTGGGCTTATGAGCCCCCTTTCGCTGTACTAGGTAGAGTGCCGCTCCGTATGCTTCCAATGATGCATTGGAGAACATGTGTAGGTCCAGATCCGTCATGTCCCCTTCCGGGAAATACACGCGTGGCATGCTGTATGTCCCCATCTGTTCTAAACTCCCCGTCCACTTACTCCATTGCTTGCTAATTTCTTCCGGGACCGCCGTATCCCACTCGTCCTTTAACTTATATACTTTCTTAAGTATCTGTTTCCCCGTGACTAACAGTGGGGATGCTAGGCCTAAGGGATCGTATATCCTTGCTATGTACGATACATAGCCCCTCTTTGTGTGGATCTCTGTGCCCTCCTGGCTCAGTTGGTACTTGAACTCGTCTGTCTCCCGGTTCCACACGATCCCCAGCGCCTTCTGCTGAGACTCTACTCTCTTGTCCGCCATGTCCTGTCCCTTGGCTGTTGTGGGGTTGTCCATGGTCGACTCTGGCCGCCTGTCCTCTATGGCTTTCATAAACTCCTCTGAGCTGGACTGAAACTTGGTTAGGTTATATCCGGATCCTTTCAGGATGCCGCGAACCTCGCGCCCTGTCTCCAGTAATTCTTTAACCATGTTTCCAGACTCCATCCCGTCGTCTACATAGAAGCCGCGTCGAATCATATCGATCGCTTTGGCACTATACTTCCCCTCTTTCCCCTCTACTGTATCTCTTACAGCCACAGTCGTCGTGAATGAGGACGACTTGGCCCCCATGTTCTGCACCACCATTTTGTACATCGGTATTATCGACGGTTCCTCGTCGCCGTTGTACCATAGGAAGCGCTGGCTGTCGCTGTCCTCCTCCGTCACACGGACTTGGTTGAACATGCCTTCGATGTCGCTAGGTGAAGGCGTGCTTCCCATTCCTAAATCTCAACAAGACCTCAATCCCCGAGTTGTAGATATTGGGGCCCTCCAGCAGATAGTCCTTTAGGCTCTTGCCTTTGGTTTTAGCCGATGCGTCAACTACCATCCGCAGTTTAACCTTCTTTGGGTCTAAAGCCACATGAAGTGGCAGGTAGTAGGTCCTGTCCGTGTTCGGTTCGTCGACCGGCAACTCCACGGCCCATCCTTTCTCGACGTACTTCTTTATCGTCCTATGGATGTACTCATCCTTCTCGGGGCTCCATTTAAGCGTTTGCTTCAGTTTGCGAAGCCTCGTGAGTACCATCCTCTTGTTGTCAGGCAACGGTAACTTCAGCTGTTTCCACACCATGCCTATGGTGTACCGTCCCTCGTCGCATCTCATCGACTCCTTCACACTCTGTACTGCCTGTTTATCCTCTACCGAGGTTCCGACTCCGGTCTCCTTCAGTCCTTCAAAATCCTGCCTCAACAGTCTCTTCAGCTGTTCCTCCGCTCCTTCATCTTCCATCTCCCTCATAGTCCCCGCGAACATGCACCCCGATGTCTCCGACATTCTAAATGGAATTTTGGTTTTGATTGGGCCGCTTAGCGTCCATCCGAATGGTGTTAGAATTGCCATCGGATCGTGCTGTCTGTCTTCCCCGAAGATCGTCTGTACTCTTTTGTGAGCCGTCGGGCAGTCCATTCCCACTATGATGGATACCTTCCTGACGTCCACCTCCGGTATCGAGAAATCGATGTTGTCCAGGAATCTATACTGGTCGACCTCGATGTTAGTTGGTCGCTGGCGTTTATGTTGATCGATTCTATTACCTGGATGGGGTCGATGGTCGCCCCATAGTCACATCCCGGTGCTATCGCTGATATCTCGCACCTTCCCGTCCTCATCTCCAGGACCTCATCATTGCTGGAGATGGTAGTTACCGCCATTCTGCTTGGCTTCGTCTGTAACCCTATCTCTTCGGCCACCCAATTCTCCACCAATGTGAAGGCTGCTCCGCTGTCGACCAGCATCAAGGTAGTAACTGATCGACCGCCCTCTCCTATTACCCTCACCGGTACCACCCTCAGTAGCACCGTTCCCCTTTTCTTCGCCCCTATGGTGCTTGTCACCATTATTTGACCTTTGCCTTGACTGAATCTTACTGGTGTCTCCTTACACTCTTCAACCTTGTGTCCTCCTACCACACATCGGTGACAAATTCCATTCTTATCCACATAGGCTTTCCGATCTTGTTCGGGTAACGCCTGCCAATGCTTACAGTCCATGGTCTTATGGGTTCTGTCTTTATGCAATTGACATTTGTATTCTGGGTTGTAACATTCCCTATATAGCCCTACACATATTGCGCGTAGGTTCAAGTCTACCGGTTTAGTGTTTTGGTTATTTGGGTTTGGCCTACTGGGTGTGTTGGGATTATATTTGTTCGTGTTGTTATTTTGTCCCTGTTAGTGCCACAGTCTGGCCCCACTCCCAGCTATCTGTGGACTTGCAGTCCCCTGTGTCGCCGCGTATGGTAGGGATTGTCTTAATTTTGGCAACGCATTTGCCGCATTGTGCTCTGGTTTCGGCCTGTTGTATTCGGCCCTCGGCGCCTTCCCCAGACTATCCTCGCTGTAGACTGGGTCCGTGATTAACTCTGCTTCGTAGTTGAGGAAGTTCGACATTTCCTCTAGGCCCGGTTCCGCACCTTTCTTCTCCCGGGTGGAGAAGGCGATCTTCCTCCATTTCTTGCGTAGCCATATTGGCAGTGCCTGCGCTATCGTGGTGATGTTATTAGATGCATTGAGTTCGTATGGCGCGTCTAGTGTCTTCAGCACGATTAAGGCCTTCTCGACCTTGTTCGCAAAGGTCCTTATGCTAAGAGGGTTATCCTGTAGGCCACCAGATGTTATTCCCCTTAAGGTCTGCCGGATGATCTTGGCTGGGTGTCTGTATTCCCTGTCTAGGGTCCGCCATGCAGTCGTGAAGCCACCCTCGATGCCCTGATACTGCCTCATGATGTCAAACGCTGGGCCTCCTGTGTATACCTGTAGATACTTTAGGCACTACGCCTGCGTCAGGTTCTTAGTTAATATTTCGTTGCTGTACATGCGTTGGAATTGCAGGTATTCTTCCGGTTTGCTTCCGTCGAATTTAAATGGCTCTACTGGTGGTAGCTCGATCCTGGTCTTGAGCGCATCGATAAGTGTTGCCATTCCCATTGCCTGTGCTTCCAATGGGTTCGAGGGATGCTGTACAAATTCTCCCGTTGGGTGCTGTCCGCCCGTCGGGCCTGTTGACTTTCTTTGCGTCGGATATACCATTGGGGGTAATGGCCCCCTCCATATCTCTGTGTCGCAAGATATGTTCTCGTCCAGGGGGTTCGATGTTCTTATTCCCGGTGGAGTGTATTGTTGATATTGTAATAGGGGAATGTCACCCTGCCCCCCCCCCCCCCCTCACCGGTGGTATGTTTGGTACTGGGGTTGATGTTAATATATTGGGGCCCATACATCTATCTGCAATAACTCTCCCCTCCCCTGGATATATGTCATGTCCCTGCATATTATAGTCATACTGCTGTGCTGGTACCGGTATAGGCCTATCCACTTCTTGCCTACCTACCGGTATATACGCCGCGACTTCCGGATCTAATCCCGTCGTTCGCGCTACCCTATCGCCTACACTATCTCTCCCAGCATCTCGCCCGCTCACGATGCCAACCTCTCTCTCTCTAACCGGTTGGACGCTGCTGGGGATATTCGTAATCCCCCTACTATTCTCCGTCGCCGGGTGCTGCGTTTCACCTAACCCACCCCGCGCATTGTCTGCCGACGCTCGTGGGACATTCTCTGCCCCCCCCCCCCCCCCCCCCCCTCTCGCCACTAATCTCCCGTGGTGGGGTGCCCATAGCCCCCCCCCCCCCCCCCCCACTCGCCACTTATTCACTTCACTATCTCCTACTTCGCTTCTACGCCCCTCTCTAGTCGACGCACTATCCCTACTGCGACTGGGTCTATTCACCCACTGCGTGGCCTTGCAGGCTCCCGTCGGGTTGACTCACCCCCACTCCTCCCTGCCTAACTACGTGGCCTTGCAGGCTCCAGTCGGGGTGACTCACCCCCGCTATTCCCTGCGTATTAACTACATGGCCCTTGCAGGCTCTCGCTGGTTGGACCACCTATGTTTGCTGCGTTCATATTAATAGCACCATTATCAACAATATTACCAACTTTAATTAATAATTAATAATCCCAACTGCACCAGTTCTAATCGGCGCTTTTGTTTGGCCTGATATTGCATAAGCCCCCTTAGCCGGGCATGCATATCATCCCGCATACGCTTTCCCACTCTCTCTCTCTCTCTATCCTCTCGTAAACTCTGATTCGCTAATTCTGCCTCCCTCGCCTCCCGCTCTCTACAGTTTCTTGCCACCCTCTCAGCCCTCTCTTTATTTTCTCTCGCTAACTCTCTCTCTTTCTCTAATAACGCAGTTCCCTCATCCAACTGCCTCTCTAATTCTTTCTGGTCTAGCGCCACCATGTCTAGTTGACACGCCAGATCTATCTCTAACACCCTTCTTGCTTTCGCGGAGGATGTAGCAGACTTATCAGTCACGACGGACTCCCGTCGCCTCTCTGTCCTACTAACTTTCCCCCGCTTTCTGGGGTTCTTGCTAACCGACGAGACCGAATCCTCGGGGTTAACCTCGGGTTCGCCCTCGTGCGGATCCGCCCAACCCACTAACTTAATTCCCCTGGCATCCACTAAATACGGCCCTACGTACACTATTTCAGGCTCCATAATCCCGGACCGTTTGAATAGTTCGGTGGCGACCCCCCTCACTCTCTCACTCACCAGTTCTCCCCGCCCAAAACGATCTAGATACCGAAAATGTTTATTCGACTCACCTAGCCGTTGGTTTAACTTTCCCTGGTTTACCTTCTCTCCCTCTCTGGCCTCCTTAAACAGTTTCTTGGTGGCGTTGTAGGCCCGTCGAAGCCGATCGCTGGTCCCGACGTCCTCTTCGCCGACATTTCCTCCTCCTCTCCTGGTTCGGCGTCGTACCGGCGGCCCCACCGTCACAGTTCCAGTGGGCCATCCATCGCCCTTGGCCTGTGGCTGGCCGTTGTCTGGTTGGTGTCATCCGGGGTCCGCGGCGGCGTCCTCTGTCCCTCTGATAATCGGGGTTCTCCTGTGCTCACCTTTTCCTTCGTTCTTTGGCGTCTGGCAGTCACAGTTCAGTTGGTTCTCGGTATAGTCTTACTGTGACGGGATCAAGGGATCCCGACCGGGTTAAGTTTGTACGCATCACAGTGGGCTGATGGCAGGATGGTGAAAAGTTTGATGTTCCTTCGTTCATATAATACAACTGGTAATGATAGCACAGTATGAGATAACCGATAATAGTGAATAATAAATCAGTATGTAACAGCACCGCGATGACGATAAGACTATAATGCCGGTCTGCACTAAAACTGACAATCTGCTAACTGAATAGTAAATCAGTATGTATGAGATAATATACGACACACCAATATTACTTCACTGCTACATTACTTTGTGGCCTCTTACCTAGTGGATGCTCTCCTTCGCCCCTATTGGCTAATAACCTACTCGCTTCGCCCCTATTGGCTAATTGGTAATGCGGCGGAATTGAATCCGCTTACAAAGAAACACGAGCAAAACTCAAAGTGAGCGAAATTTAGACATTTGAGCAATCTGACAATGCAAAATACAAAGAAACGTGGGCGAAGCGAGCGAAATTTTTTGTGGCAAATTTTTTTTATCACTTTGCATGCACGTAAACTTTTTACACCTCATCCGCTGGTCCGCGCACTTTATGACTTTTGATATTTTGCACAGATTACTGCGCACTTTTGTTGTCTTTCACATAATTCCGCGCACTTTTATTTCAATTCCGCGTGCTTTACCGTGCACTATTTCAAATATGTGCACAACGCTGTGCGATTTTTGGACTCCATTCTGCCAATTGCAGCCTGGCCTACAGCTATAAAATGTATACTGTTAGAATCTCCTATTAAATGCGGTCCGTCTAAACCTTCAATTCACACAAAAATCTCTAAACAGCTATACAGTAGTGCAATACAAAAATTAATTATTAATTAATTAATTAATTGCTGACAAATAGTGTTTATGTTGATCAAGAAAATATCGGGCAAAGTTGTACCAAAAGGCAAAGTAAAGTACAGTATCCCTATTTCTGTATTTTAAAGTAAATTTAACTAAAAAACCTATTTTTGATGAAATTTTCAAAAGTAGGTGATTTAAAAAAAACCTAAAAAACCTAGGTGCTAAAAATCCTACTTTGCCAGCCCTGCTTAGGGCAGTACTGCAGTAGGGTTAGGGTTACATGACAGTTTTAATTATGGTATGATGGTTGAGGCCTGACCAACTAACCCTAACCAAAATAATAAACCAAACCATCTTTACAAGAATAAATGGTTATGATAGGCCTATGACAGTATAACAGCGTACCGGTATCTGTCTGACTAAAGGTGGTTTGCAACAGTACTGTGCAGTATAAGTAAGAAAAAGTGTGGGTTCGTGAAAACTTTCGAGTTACATCACCATTTTTTAATCCACTTTTGGAACTTTTTTAGGACATTTTTTGAAAATTACATTTCAAGAAATATGAATTGTAACATCTCTATTTTGGATTTAAACCGTTTTCTGGTGTTCGCAATTAGATGGAATTCATATAAAATAAGCTAGAAATTACAAACTTGTTTCCTTCGGCGGGTGCCATATTTTGGTGCCAGCACCAAATTTTCTAATTGTCAACTTTGTAAATTGAATGTTTGAACCTGTTTTTGCGCAATAGGGGTTTTGTTTGGGTTCTGCTTTCTGATATGGTTTCAAATATAAATTGATTGTGTCAACTTGTTTCTTGAGTTATTTGGGTTGGTGTAGGATCTGAATTCAATGGAATAAGTAAAAATTGGATAAGAGTTCACCATCTTGTATTTTTCGGCGTTGGGTAAAATTTTTTGTGCCAGCACCAAATTTTTAAAAATAAGCAAATTGATCAATATGGTAATTGATCAATTATCATCTTGTTTCTTGCGTTATAGGCCTACGGGTTTATGAGGGTCCTGAATCCGATGGAATCAATTAAAACAGCACTGGACATTCCAAACATGTATTTCTTCGTGATGGGTACGAAATTTAGTGCTACTGTAGCACCAAAATATACCATATTGCCGAAAAATACGAGTTGCAATGATCTGGAAAATTAGAAATGTATCAGCATCTAAAATCTACAAATATTTACGAAAACCTCTGATTTTTTGTTTGTACGTAGGTATCACTTGTCTGGATCCGACCGAAAAAAAAAATTTCGAAAAAATGTACTGGGGTGGTTATATTGCGGCACCAAAATTACAAGTAGTGCACAATTTTCACAAAATTTGAAAGTTACATTTTCGGCTAATTATTTTTCAATACAGGTTTTCTGGGATATATCTTTTTACAGAACACAGCAGAACACAGTAGAACACAATAGAATACAGGCGGAACATAGGCGAACACAGCTGTAATTAAAATCTACACCAAAAAATAACACACTTGGGAAAGTACCGGATTTAATCATACAACTGTAAGATGTCAATTACATATTTAAATTAAATGGCGGTTTTCCATATCCTCCAAAATAAATTACTTCTCATTATCCTGTAACCATGGAGAGTTGGTTAGTTCTACAGCAGTACAGTACCGGTAGCTGAGTAGGCCTATATCAGTACATTGGTAATATACTCTACACTGTGCCCGGTAATTGCCGGTAAATGCCTACATCTGTCTGCCTGTACAATGTACAGTCTGTCAGTCTGTACATGTCTCTACACTGCTACAGCACTAGGCCTACTGTAGTACTGGAACAGGCTGACAGGCAGACTGCTGGACTAGTACTGTAGTAACAGGTACAGCAGTACAGGCCTAACCGAACAGCTGATCGGGCAACTCTGATCAGGTAATTTATTTTGGAGGATATGGAAAACCGCCATTTAATTTAAATATGTAATTGACATCTTACAGTTGTATGATTAAGTCCGGTACTTTCCCAAGTGTGTTATTTTTTGGTGTAGATTTTAATTACAGCTGTGTTCGCCTATGTTCCGCCTGTATTCTATTGTGTTCTGCTGTGTTCTACTGTGTTCTGCTGTGTTCTGTAAAAAGAACTATCCGGTTTTCTGGGGTGTAAAATACATTGGAAAATATTTAAAAATGATATGATTACTATAAATGGCTGTTTAGTCCTCTCTGCGTAGGAAAAAAATGAAAAAAACAAGTAACCAGCACTTTTCAGTTAGAACACAAAATTTTTAATTCACTTATACGATGCTATAAATTCACATTTTCAGGTTTTCGAGGGCGCTGATTCTAATGGAATACATTTCTAATATGCCAGATCATTGCTACTTGTATTTTTCGGCGTAATTTGGCAAATTTTGGTGCTAGGACCAAATTTCATACCCATCACCAAAAAGTACAATTTTGCGATGTCCAGTGCTGTTTTTATTGATTCCATCGGATTGAGGACCCTCATAAACCCGTATAACGCAAGAAACAAGGTGATACTATCTACTGATCAATTTGCATATTTTCCAAAATTTGGTGCTGGCACAACAATTTTCACCCACCGGCGAAAAATACAAGTTTGAGAACTCTTATGAAATTTTTACTGATTCCATTAAATTCAGAACCATCACAAACCCGTATAACGCAAGAAACAAGGTGACACAATCAATTGATATATTTGATGGTTTTCAAAATTTGGTGCTAGCACCACATTTTGCACCCACATCCGAAAAATACAAGTTTGAGATGTCTAGTTCGATAATTATATATTCCATTGAATTCAGAACAGCCATAAACCTCTAAAACGCAAGAAATAAATTGTCACAAGCAATTTTATCTATTGAATGGATTTTCAAAATTTCGTGCTAGCACCAAAATTTGCACACAGCACAAAAAAATACAAGTTTGATACGCTTGGTGCAACACGTATATATTTCATCGAATCCAGAACCCCAAAAAACCCCAATTGCGTGAAAAAACAAGTTTCAAACAATCAATTTACAAAATTGACATATTTCAAAATTTGGTGCTGGCACCAAAATTTGGCACTCACCGAAAAAAACAAGTTTCAAATTTCTAAATCAATTTATATGAATTCCATCCAATTTCTAACACCAAAAAACCGGTGTAAATCAAAAATAGAGATGTTACAATTCATATTTAATGAAATGTAATTTTCAAAAAACGTCTCAAAAAAAGTGCCAAAAGTAGGGTTAAAAAATGGTGCTATAACTCGAAAAATACCCAATATTTTTGAAAACGGTTTTCACTACTAGGAAGACAATCGATTTTTCGGAAAAGTCATAAAATTTCAGATTCCCAACTGCGTTTGTTTCAGAATTATAATAAAAAAACCACGGGGGGCGTCATATTGACCCCCCCGCTGGGTTTAATAGGGTTAAATAACTGGGAGCAAATCTTGGGATATAGTATGAGTAGCGCCCACCCCTACCGTCGGGTAACAGCTATCGAAAGAGGAGCCTTCTGGTCGCCTCCGGCCTCGGCCGACTGTTTCTTTTTTTTACGTTGGTAATTTTAATAATAAATTTAGCATTAAAATCTTTAGTAAATATATATTTTGATCCAGGAGCTAATTTAATCGACTTTTTATTTGGTCATCTTACTGGTAGGCCTATATCTTATTCGCTGATAAAGTAAAGTTTATATATTATAGTAGCTAGACCTACTACAGTAGTATTATAAATTAGACATTGGTGCAAATTGACGATCAATCACCTCAAGTTGGCCATTAGTTACGTTAAATTCTAATTCAAAAGTAAATTTTTAAAGAAAACAACATCTTTTACTAAAACGATGTATTTTTATTCTTAAATAGTTACTTATTTGCTGGAATATATTCTAAAATCGGGAGAAAAAGGAATATGATTTAAAGTATTGATTTATTATATAAACTAACCCATAGGATTGCATTGATTTTATTTTTTTCCGGGGAAAAAGTAAATTAATACATTTAGTGTAGAAAAGGTTGGCACGTAATTTGAGCAAAATCCATTGACACACACAAAAGTTATTGCAACTTTAGTGTCTGAAAGACGAAATCCAAAACGGAACTCAATATCCAATATTGGTTTATGTTGTTAAGCGGCTCTCTAGTTACGTAATAAATATTCGAGAAAAGTAAATTATTTAACATCAAGTAAGGCAGCATCGGGAGTTAAAGAGTACAATAATTTGAATCACCGTAACTGTGGAAGCAATATAGGCCTACAGTAGTAGAATACTGCAGAATACTGAACGCAGAATACTGTAGGTAACACTATATCGCTCTATGTTTTATTAAAGAATTGAGCAACAAAAAGTACCAATTTAAGAATAAAATTACGTATTACATGGGAAAAAAACGTAGAACATTTTTTTTTTTCAATATTCTCACGACCCTTTATTAACCTCAATGGTACTCGATAAATAAAATGCCTCGAGCATGGTGAAAAAGTTATACTTTTTTACCATGTGATAAATAATGTAATCCGCCCCATTCCCTCGAAAAGTAAAAAGCATTTTACTATTCCTCTGAAATGCGGATTAAAAGTCGGACAAAAAAAGTTATTTTTTTCATTATTTGAAATTTCTATATTTTCTGAATTTCTTTAGCTCTCCGAAATATCGATTTAATCGAACTTTCAGTAAACTGACCATCTGCAAATCCATACAAATTTCAGGGAAAATGTTTCCTTTCTCGCAACGCTTTCGTTGCGTTTCTTCTTATTAAAAGTTGGTGCACATATCTGACAGATAATATTATTGTCTTTCCATTGGTGTTATATTGAACGGGAGTTAATATTAACGTTCAAACACTTTTTCCCAGAAAGACTATGTGGGGCGAGCCACGCAGTAAAGGCGAGCCTTAGCGCACAATTATAATTAGTAAATAGGGCAAAATTTTATGTCCGTCTGTCTGTCTCTCCGTCTGTCTGTCCGTCTGTCTGTCTGTAATGAAAAATTCATTCGTAAATAACTTTTGAAAATTGTAACCAAGTTACGGGCAAATATCTCTCGAACTTTTGACTCCAGATCAAATCTAACTTGTTTTGAACTTGCTCAAGTTCGCGTGCTGCGCGATGCCCCACGAAAGTGTTTACTACAATTATTGAACCAGCAAAATACAATGCTAATTAATTTCAACCAAACATGACACAAATAAAATAGTGTGTCAGATTAATTTAGCGTGCTAGTTTAATAGTTTCACATCTGCAACACAAGATGTCGCTGCAGCTCGGATGAATCTGACTGGAGGAAACCCTGCGTAGAAACAGGTTGTAATAGGCTGATAAGAAACCCTTTCCCACCGAGTAAATTCTCTTGTTAGAGGGAATACTGTGGGAAGTCTTTTCACTTGTTCAGATACAAATTTTGCATCATAATTTGTATTTTTGTAGTTTGTAGATCCATCTATGACTTTTAATTTTTAAATAATAAATAATTTCAAATTGAAATTATTGTATGGAGGGTCTCATTATGCTTTACTTTATTATAATTGTATATTGTTATTAACTATTATATATTTACTGACTGGTAATTTTAAAAACTTTTTTCTCATTCTCATTCTCAACATCACTTTTCATTAATATTATTTTTGTATATAAGATATGTTCTTTTATATAAGTATATGTGCATTTGCGTTTGCTACCATGGATTCTAACTGCATACATTATATCCATCCCTCCGCATAAATTTGCGCTTCATGCGGAAATGCCCAAATTTGCCCAAATTGCATTTGCTTAAACAATTGTTATACATATACCACATCGTGTTTCTAACTTACAAAATAATGGTTGAATTATTTTCTCTCCCATAATAAAATTGTCAGAATAAGTTTGGTTTAACTTTATGTATTGAAATGGTTCTCGGTAAAAAATCAAACATCTATCTTTATCAAATATCAAATACTTTATGTTCCGTTCTATACAATAATAAATAATTAAATATAATATAATATTATTTGCATCTCTATATTATTAATTATTATTACTAATATATCCAAATATCCATGCAAAAATATGTTCCTTTACGTTTCATATACGTGCATACGTAGACCTACACAAGCCGGCACCTTTTGTTGACAAGCCGGCACAGCATTCTTAAAAATGCAGCTGCAATGCAGCATGCCGATCCTAGTAGTAGTAGTATACGTAGACCTACATCGGTCATACAACTAGGGCGGTCAACCGGCCCCACAACGCAAAACCTCCATACAGTCCAACATCCATCATGTAATTCCACAATCCATCTGCTAGAATACACCTACGTGTCTTCTACTGTAACAGACATCTCAGGAATGTCAATGACATTTACCAGCAAGTTTCCTCATGACTGCCGTCTGCAATAGAACAAGATAATACACCAAGTGGCCAGCAAGTATCATCCCCAATACCTGCAGGGTAATAATGGGATTTAATTTTCGGTCACTACCGAGATTGTCAATGCCTTGTTTGTTAAGAAGTGAGCGTATTATATTTTATGCCATGAAACCTGCGCAAGGTCCTGGTGCACCGCTTGGGGCCTGATGCATTCCGCAGTAAGTGACAAACATCTACCGCATAGCGCGGGCAGGGTAAAATTACCTTCAGAGAAGATGATTCCAGGTCCTTTTTCCTGACCCTTCTTAGTTTATTTAATACAGACCACGCATCGCCTTTAGGTCTCCTGAGGTCTTCGCAGCAGATCTCCGTTTACGTGACCATCCAGGACATACATCGACTGAACTCACAATGACCAAGTTTGCCGTCTGGATTTTGGTCTTTGCCGTGGCAAATAGACCAACATGGCTGCTTGTTCTGAAATGCTGAGTCTTCGAACACCATCGAATGTTTCTGACATTAAACTCTATCATTAAACTCTATAATATTAAACATCTATCACACTATCTCCATTGTAGACAGTTCTTCAATGATCCACTGAAGTTCCAGAATGGGTTCCAGGATACAGGGCATAGGCGGGAGCATTACAACGGGATCCCTTATGCGGTTAAACATTATTCTGTTGAATAGCTTAGCAGCAATGGAAATCAGGCTGATATGGTGTTCGGACACTTCCCCCTCGGTCACCCCCCCCCCCCCCCCCCCCCGGACAGTTCCCCCTGCTCAAGTAGGACACTTCCCCCCCGGACACTTCCCCCCCGGACACTTCCCCCCCAGACACTTCCCCCCGGACACTTCCCCCCCAGACAATTCCCCCCAGACACCCCCCCCCCCCACCGTTCTTAACTTCGCACATTCGTATTTTTCATTTTGTAAGGTAAACTGACCGCTTGTATCCAGACAAGTTGTATCCAATTTTCCTTTCGTAGCTCAGAAAGTGATCTTTTGCATCCCGATTTTACATTTTATATCCAAGTTTTATTTATGGGTTTTATCAATGCAATTACATTGTATTGTTTGCTAATCTTTAAACAATTAATTAGATGACCTATAAATTCCATCCCCCGAATGATATACTGTTTTTATTAACTATAGAATTATAATAATTAATTGTTTTAATTATAGGTATTATTAAGTAATAGTCTTCTTCAAATTGTAGCAGATGGGGATGAATATTATTGTTGCAATCAAAATTATACCTCTCCAGGGTAAAATCGGCATGCGTCGACCTGTATTCTGTGTTCCATTACATATTGATATACATATTGCTATACATACTATGTATATAGATATTATACACACTACATATTAAATTTCCTGGTTACTTGCAATATTTTTAATATAATAGGATTTTGTTGAATTATGTAATATTGTAGTAATATTTACATATTAATTTGGTTAACATTCAATACAGCTCCTACTTTAGGCTTAGTCAATTTATTATCTTATGATACAAACATGAATTAATTATTTCAAAGTGGTCTTAAGTCTTTCACCACTGGCACACAGGGAAATGCCGGGGTTCGGGGGCGGCAGCCCCCAAGAAAAGAAGCAGGGGTTTGGGGGCGGCAGCCCCCAATTAAATGAAAACAAACAAACTATAAAAATGTTTCTTTTATAATTTTGAAAAAACTTGTCTAGATACAACTTGTCCTGTAACCATCTTTAACTTTTGTTTATTGCTTTGATGCACCCAGATTAATTTTAACACTTTAACTGGGGGGGAAGTGTCCGGGGGGCAAGTGTCCGGGGGGGAAGTGTCCTACGTGGGCGGGGGGGGGGGGGGAGTGTCCGGGGGGGGAAGTGTCCTAGATCCGCTGATATGATCCATAAAGTTTTAGGTTACATTACGTAACGTCTGTAACTAAGCCTGATCTCTTGTGAGGAGATTTCTTGTGCTATGCGGTAAATGTCGTGGAGAATGAGATGGCTTACGATTAACCATTAGCGGATCCTGAATATTGCAAACCTATACAGTGTGAAAACAATAAGGAAAATGTTGCCATATATACCGTATATATTTTATTCTGAAAAAAAACGCAATTTTATAACTCCATCGTTTCATAATAGAATCTGTAGCCCAAGTTATAAGCGCATCAGCAGTAAAATATTGATTATTATTTGTTCTTCTTGCAATGTTGCCTATTGTTTGGCTATACAGCGCCTGAACTACAGTATTACTCCCTGTAAATATTGACCATTAACCCCAACCCACATAAACATAATTAACCAACCATAAATCAACAGTCATAAAAACTCTAGCTTTGATTGGCTGATTGATGTTGTCAATATAAATGGAGCTGTTTGGTGAATAATTAACTGAGCATTCATACCTGTGCCACCTGTTCCAATCAACAAGTCCACACCTCCCTGCTGGCTGGTGGAACATTAATATATTACAATAGTGCAGTGTAATACTGTTGAAACTGATACTCACATAACAAAAGTATAAATGTAACAATATGTGATATAAACTACTTAACTAAATGACTAATGCTTACCTCTTTAGTTTAAGATAAATATTTATATTAAAAAAAAAGAGTATTCGAAAGAAAAACTTTGTTTGACTAACTACATTAAATAAACCGAAATGCGTTACGATTTTACATATGTGAGTGGAAGATGACAGGAATTGTCTATTTCACGTGGAAATATTGTCACGTCTTTGTGAACAAACAAAAAGGTTAATTCCTCCGAGCCGGATTTGAACCAGCGACCTATGGATTACAACATCTACTACAGTCCACCGCTCTACCATCTGAGCTATCGGAGGTTGTAATAGTTTTAAATTTGCAATTATTTATTATTTTATCGGAAATTTGGATATAATATGGATGCAATGCAAACGAAATTAAATTCGTGAATCTATGTCGTAAGATAAAATTGTGCAGCTACATCTCCTATCACCCATGAGTTTCTAAAGATTATCTGTATCTTAAGGTCAACGACCTCTTAGAGTCTTCTCAGAAAGTCATGCGCTCTTGTAAAACCACTTTCTATAGGTTCGCTTATTTACTTTTGAAGAAACAGTCCGACAGATATTTTGAAACAGTTTCTGACAACAAATATTTTTATTGTAATTTCCAAATGGTAAACTGCAACACACGAACTGTCTGTTAGTGTGTTACCGTGAAAGGACAATTGACCCCCTTACAATTACCCCCGTACAACCCCCCCCCCCCCCCGTACAATAGCCCCTTGGACAATTGCCTCCGGACAAATTCCCATCCGGACTATTGCCCCCCGATGACAATTGCCCCCTTGGACTATTGCCCCCTGATAATTGCCCCCAATGACACTTACCCACCAAATAATAAATTTCCCGTGAGGAAAATTGGAAAATAAATAAAGTCGTTCCTAATTATCAAAGTTAGTCAAGTTCCAATGTTACCAAAGTAGAACATTAAAAGCTAGTTTTATATAGCCAAGTATTTTTCATATAATTAAAAAAATTCATGTTTGCCAATAAATTTATTTGCTCAATAATTTCGATATTTTCCAACTGAGGTATTATATAAAATAAAATAATAAGCATTCAATTCTGTCATGAAAAAAGCTATAGCTAACTAGCACAATGTCAATCAAATTATTCCTGAAAATAATCCTGAATATTTTGAAAAAAAAAACATAAAAATTAAAAATTAATTATGTGATGATCAAGGTTAATATTATAAATTTCATTACAGATATCCATTGGATAACATTCAAAGGATTACAATATTTAAAAATATATTCTCTAAAAAAGATATCGGGGGGAATTGTCCGGGGGGCAATTATCCGGGGCGCAATTATATGGGGGGCAATTATCTGGGGGGCAATTGTCCGAGGGGGCGATTGTCCTATTTCCGCCTGTTAGTGCTCCATTATCAGTGTAAGTAAGCACTTTCTAAGATAAAACTGTCTGTACGTGATGTTTTTGATATTTTGATTTGAGTTAGATAAACGTTTTTTCTTTGGCCTTTGTTATAGTAAGCACTAACCCCATGACAACGCCGCGTTTCAATAGAGATTAGGATGACACATCTGTTTGATCTTCTAATCCAACTAAATGACTTTGGAGGCCGATTTGCAACCGAACTGCTTTGCTATTGATAAGTTATCGATTGTCTTTTATAATATTTATAACCCTCTCCATTATTTGATGGCCACTTCAGCCATCCCCGCCTTCAGCAGTTTGTTTCATTATATTACTTTAATATAATATTAATTTCATTGAAAATTTTTCGTTGATAAAAGACGAAAGACGTTAATATTGTACATAGATATATATATTTATTTATACATTATGTAAAAACAATAAGTTGAGGAGGTGAGAACAATGTTGATTATTTAGGTTTTTAATTTCATTAGGCAGAGCGTTTCAATTTTTAATACCGTTAAAAATAAAGTATCCGTTTCGAAGGATTTACAATTCGGGAGGTGGAAGTTTGAAGCACTAGCTCTGGTACTGTAAGAGTGTGTATCGCGTACTCTGTTGAATTTTTTATTTAAGTAATTGGACCATAATACATTAATATCAAATATTTACGTTTGATAAATAATTCCCACCCCCTTTTCCCCCATAGTTTGGGCTATTGGCTGCTGCTCTTTCCCTATCACCAATGAATGTATTTCATATTACTATTTTCCAATGAATTGGAATTTGAAACATAGTCCATGTGACACTCACTGTATTGAGAAAAGCAAAGCAACTAACTTGCGTGAGTCGTTAAACGATTTATATTTCTGTATAGAAACTTAAGCCTGTTGTTAACATACATGTTACTTAATGTTAAATGCATTGCTGATTATTATGTTTCCAACATGTTATCGAACATATTACACCATATTACTTTGTACAACAGATGGCCCTCTAAGAAGACACTCAGTATTAATAGTATGTTTAAAGCGGTTCATTCCACTTTAATGAATAAATTTATCGGAATGCTGTGGAATATATAGTTCCTAAACTTAGTATTAAATGAGTATATCAACTTGAAGAATAAAATTAAATGTGACAGCTAGTTTCCAATGTAACAAATCCTGACTTCCTTTAGAGAACTTTTACCTTGACTTTTTATATACCGGTACCGTAATATTGTTATACTTACTGCCTTCCAGCATTGTTGATCTGACAGCTGATTTGTGGGCAATTTCCACTACTTCTTTGTTACTAACAAATAATATTATTTTAGGTTCTTCTAAGTATTATTAAATATGTGGTTTATTCGATACTGAAAATTTATATTTTCAATAACACATAGAATAATATAAACTTTTACTTAATATATTTAAATGTTAAAAATTAGCTTAGTTAGAAAATTAGTTAAAAATTTAGGGTAATTTATTTTCATTCTAATATAATTTCAAATAGATGTGTATAATTCTCCCCAAAGTAATACCAATTCCCTGATGGATAAGGATATAGTATAAGATACCCAGGTATTGCACTCGGGCAGTAGGTTCGTGGGGCGAGCCACGAATTATAGTTGAACTTCCTAGAGGTACTGTGTCATTGGAAATGTTTGAACGCTTATAATTAGGTCAATCTTTAATGAAATGGAACTAAACTTGGCACAAAGTGTCATCTTATCAATAATTTACAAATTGAACAGACAGACAGTTTTTATAGTTCCTTTGTCGGCCGCTAGAGGGTGAATTGTTAGAATCCTAGAAATCGGTATAATTATAGAACCAACCATCAGATTCTTCTGAAATTTGGTAGGGGTGACATAAGAACATTGCTTAATTAGAAATTATACAGGTGTAGATGTATTTATATAATTAATTCATCGGCGGTGGGCAGAGGGACCACTAATTAATTTTACTGCTACGAAAAGGCTCATCTATAATACTTCGACTGAGCGAAAGCCCCTCAAGTGTATTTTACGACATCCAAACAGTTGCAGTCGCTCCCACTTTAATGTTCCAGGAGCGAACAAGGCAAGAATGAGCACAACCAGTACCATGAAAGGCAGCAGCGAGCCCAAATAGGTTGACTCTTGACTGACTTACCTGTAAGGTTTTTTTTACTATTAGAAGCATGAAAATAATTGATATCTAAACAGACACACAACATAATAAGTTTGACATAAATACAATTTATTCCATCTCATCCCAGGAGTAGACATGCACCAGAATACGACACCCCGCTGATTATGTCTGATGCGTGTGTGAGGCATTACTCCTACCGATTTAATGGATAAAAAATAATTTACATTATTGTTATTGCAGGTGAATAGAGTGTAATAGTATAAAGTTTCAAATTTATTTGTATTATTTTTACAATAATAAATAAATTATGTGGAACTACAAAATAAATTTAAATTTTTCGCATCACAAATGGATCGATACAATAATTGGGTTCAAACTTACCTGCGAGAAAGATACACCCGCATCCAATCTTCGCCAACTAATTTTCAATTGAGGGAAAGGAGCAGGCTTTAGTGGCATGTAATTCTAACTAAAATAATAAACAGGAATTATAGCATAGGTTACAGTTCCATAATCAGTTACACAATAAATTAATTTGGTAATAATTATTTATTATAAATATTAAATATAAATATTAATTTACTGCGTTTGCTATAAATCTTATATTTATACCTAATTTGCAATATATCGTTTTTGAAATCTATTATTACTATTTCCTGTCAATATTTAATTATAGTGAAATATTGATATATTCTTTATATTTAAGTCGCACTATGGAAACTGAACAGTAATACTGGCAACCTTGGCTAGCCACATGTCTATCAAAATTGCTAATTTCGTCAACAGTTGCTGTCCACAACACAATATTCATGCCTGGATGCATGCATCCTTAATGCATGGAATATTTCATTGCATGCGCTTGCAACTTACATTTAATTTTTGTCGGTCGTGCCACATTAAGTCATTATAAATTCGGAATAATTAAAATGAAGTTAATTAATTATTGAGTAAATCTGAGTAATGATAGAGTGAATAAAAATTAGTGGATGTCTACAATTCGGAAGATTACGGTTGTACTGGAAGTTATCGAACAAACTGCGGGCGTTGTACAAGGCGGGTTGTTACATCATATTATGATATTTAGTATAGATTATTATAAATGTATTTATGTATCAAATTAAGTACATATTACAATTATTATAAGTTATAATATTACAATATTAGTACAATACAAAATTTAGTATATTTCTATATTATTTTTAATTAATGATTATTTATAACATTATTCAATTACTAATTAATATGGTAATTGTAAGAAATATATTGTTTAAGATCATGAACTCATAAGTATTATTTATGGTACTTTGTTTGAGCGTTAATCATTTTCATTAATTCGTTCATTAATTATGAAGACGCATTACAGGATAACTAGACAGACACCCGCCACCAATTAGTAACCACTACAATGGTACTCCTTTATCCTCCTACATACTTCCACCACCTCATTGTCCTATTAATACTAACATGTTCTCCTATCTACCACGCCCAGTTCATTGTGGAACCAGTACCCGACGAAAAGTGGACGGCTTGTGCCACCGCCAAACAGGTGGCCCTGTGTGCTGTGTTCCCAATCAAAGACTCCGTTAATAAATCGATGGAGGCGTACTCTGGTCACGTGACCACTTTGCAGAATGTTGTACGAGATGTAAACGATAGGAACTGCCACAGAGGAGTTAATATAACCTTCAACTTTACTCTTTCACATGATAATCCGCAGGTATGTACTCGTACTGCTGTACTGACACAATCCGATACAGAATTAACAACAATACTGTAGTATAATAATAAAAATATTAGTACCGGTATCATCTAATCGGTATCGTATAATATCAGTATCGGCATTATAATAATATATGCAGATAGGTGAACGGGAACACTTAGGTCATAGCTGTAGTGCCATATTATTTATAGTGCTTTATTACAATTAAATAAAATATATATTATAAAATTAGGCATATAAATATACACCATAAATTTATATATATATAAAAATTATTATGCTAAAATCAAATCATATAAATTAAAAAACAGCAAGATCTTTAATAGTTTAGTCTAAAGCTTTGTGATCCTGGAGGCGATAAAGCTCTTGAATGCACTCCCTCCTGACTGCAAACTGTGTACCAGTTTTATAGAGCATGTTCGTGATATATAATTAGCGTATCTGGTCCATAAAGCATAACTCATCTATCCCCCCAATCCGTTGAATGATCGTCCAGTTACAAGAGTTTTCAGTCGTGGCAAACCAAGCTTCCAGAGCCTCCTGCAGAGTAGTCCGAAAACAGCGGCACAGACATTTGACCTGCAAAATGTTGAGCAAGAACACGTCCAAACATTCCATAAACCTTCATGTTACCAGAGTTAAAGCAGGAGTATATTATCCTCGCTTTTGATACTCTACCCATCGTCGTTGAGAATATTGGTTCATCAAATAGAGCCTGCAGTACACTGTTCGATATATAGTTCCCCTTGCATATCAATGAGCGCTGTGCTTTATGCCAGGTCCGGCCAATGCCTTCGCCTAGTGCCCCCTCAATGATATAAGACCCATATAGTATTGAAGGAGCAGAGATGGCACCCCATACCAAAGCAGTGATATCAAATGACACATCATCACAAGCCAAACCTCATGTAATAATCCTGGTTGTATTCATCCATATCTTCCTTGTACAGTAGTCACATATGGTTTGTCTTGAAGTGGAAACCCTAAGTATATACATTTTGAGACAGCCTGTAACTTTTCACTATTTTCAGTGCCTATGTTTTCTGGTTTCCCCATATCTTCTCGTGCTAAGAACGGGCATACTACATAATGTGTCTTCTTAAAGTCATTACCATGGAGTTCTCTTGTCTAACCATAAAGCAGATGTTCGGCCTTACAAAATTGCTATCTGAAGTTTTAACTTTGTTGAGGGACTTTATGACACTATCCACAACACCTGCCTTTACTAATTTCCCAAAGGATTCATGTTGAGGTTCTAATGTAAATTATTGGCTAGGAGAGCTCTTTATGTTGAATCGCCCCATATAGTTAGAGAAAAGTTGGTCCCTATGCAGTCATAGACAGTCATAGCAACACTGTTCTCCTGAATTTAGTGCACCAGAATCTGTTGCGACTCGAGCGGCAGTCATTATCAAACTCCTTTATGTGTTGGGTGTTGCTAGTATGTGTGACTATATCTACTCAGTGCTTCATTATTTTTTTCTCCTTCAGTGACATTGGGTAATTCCGAACATCATCATCACCTGTTATCTTACCTCTCATTGAATGCAGATTAAGCTCCAAGGGTCTTGTGTTTTGTCTGTTCCTCAGTCCCTTATGTTGTCTTGGATAGGGGATGTACTTTCTAGCTTCTTTCTTGATATTGTATCGATCAATCCCATAACACCCAGGCTTGCGATACCATCTGCTTGACTAGGTCTCTGGGTTGTATTGGGTGTTATGTAAGCACCAAGTCGTTTAACTTCATCGGACTGGATTAGTTCGACTCAGTACCACAACCTGGTGCTGTAGCCACACAAAGGAAGTAAATCTATATTTTAGTACTGTACTGTACAACCACCACACAAAAACTACCCAGTGTTTGTTTGCTATGACTCAAATTAAGGATGATGTATGGCCCATCAAAACGAAACTAATTTCTTTGTATAAATGTTTTGAATTAAATTATTTGCAGAATTTGGAATATAAAATAAGGAATCTAGGTTTTCTATTAACCCCTTCAGTACGGGGACGAGCGGGTGCTCGTCATCACTACCACCACGGTGACGAGCATGCACTCGTCATAAGTTCAATGCATTTTAACCAGTCTTGACATTCACCCGGTGACAGAAACTTAGTAATTTAAACCTCCCGCGCACTATAGAAGCCTCCTATAACTTATATAGTGCGCGGGAGATTTAAAATACCAAGTTCAATAGGCTTTAAGTTGACTAATGGAATACTGGAATCGGTAGGATATACTGTATACTGTAGCCTACACTGCATTCTATACAGTTCTATACTGATGAGTGACAGCAGTAGGCCTAAGCGAAAAACTAGACCTGTAAGTTACTACGGGTTTGAGACTGTTGATAGTGGTAGTGAAGATGGCCTCGAAGGAGATGACGAGGAAGGAAGTGTTGAAGGAGATGAATCGGATACTGGCGATGACGAGGAGACAACAACTAGCGAGGAGACAGCAACTAGTGGTCCTAGTGAGTTTGTGTTTATTTCTCCTAATGCAGACAGTTATGCGAGTGATCACCCCTGTGTATTTACCGGTAAACCTGGTTGGAAAGTTACGGGAGTTTCTGACGGCGATGACTTTGGGCCTGTAGATTACGGTAAACTGTTTCTGACATATTGAGGAGTATAACCGGAACATGGGTGGAGTTGATCGTCAAGACCAATATATATCTGCATACAACCCTGTTAGAAAGAGCCATATCTGGTTCAAGAAGGTAGGCTTCAATATATCAGATAAATTCACATAAATTCACATTTTCAGGTTTTCTAGGGCGCTGATTCTAATGGAATACATTTCTGAAATGCCCCATCATTGCTACTTGTATTTTTCGGCGGAATTTGGCAAATTTTGGTGCTAGCACCAAATTTCGTACCCATCACCAACAAGTACAAGTTTGCGATGTCCAGTGCTGTTTTTATTGATTCCATCGGATTCAGGACCCTCATAAACCCGTATAACGCAATAAACAATATGATACTATCAACTGATCAATTTGCTTATTTTCCAAAATTTGGTGCTGGCACAACAATTTTCACCCACCGGCGAAAAATACAAGTTTGAAAACTCTTATGAAATTTTTACTGATTCCATTGAATTCAGAACCCTCACAAACCCCTATAACGCAAGAAACAAGGTGACACAATCAATTTATATATTTGATGGTTTTCCAAATTTGGTGCTAGCACCACATTTTGCACCCACTTCCGAAAAATACACGTTTGAGATGCCTAGTTCGAAAATTATATATTCCATTCAATTCAGAATAGCCATAAACCTCTAAAACGCAAGACATAAATTGTCACAAACAATTTTATCAATTGAATGGATTTTAAAATTTCGTGCTAGCACCAAAATATGCACCCACCACCGAAAAATACAAGTTTGATACGCTTGGTGCAACTCGTATATATTTCATTGAAACCAGAACACCAAAAACCCCAATTGCGTAAAAAACAAGTTTCACACAATCAATTTACAAAATTGACATATTTCAAAATTTGGTGCTGGCACCAAAAATTGGCACCCGCCGAAAAAAACAAGTTTGAAATTTCTAAATCAATTTATATGAATTCCATCAGATTATATCTGATGGAATATATATTATGAACGGCTCATCAGATTATATCTGATGAGCCATTCATTTGATATGCCATGAGACGTAATGGTGTGAAATTTGAATTTTGGTTTGAATTTTACCCGGTTCTGGGGTGTAAATTGTCTCTGTTTCCCGTACTGAAGGGGTTAAAGGTGAATGAATATATATTCAACTTATATTCATTGATTTTGCATTCAAAATAAATATCCAATGAGAAATAATGGGATATAATGAGTAGTATATTAGGAAGGAAGGAAGGAAGTAAGGGCCTCCCTGATCTACTGATATATGTTAAATAGCCTGCTTGTTTGACATGGGTTCATCATACAATTTGTTATATGCGTAACTGGAAGCGATGGCAGATGATTGAGTGAGTTTTATGAGCTTATACATATTCATAAGTAGCAGGAATGTATTTCGGAAAGCCAGCAGAAAACATCTGCTGCAACAAATAGGTTGTTCGCTTTATTCACAATAATATGTATTTATAATGTATGTATATATTATACTGTTTACAATAATTATAGTGTTACGTGTCTCTAGAGACCTCCCACGAATGCAAAAGTTCATTACTTCCTGTGTCTTTACTTCATGTATGTTTACTTCCAGTTTCTTTACTCCCTGTGTCTTTAACCAGCTGCTTACTTCGAATAGTCCGACACTTTAGAACATCTTCCATCTATTCAAAATCATTAGACCATCTATTAAAAAAAAAATAGGACGCAGAGATGCAGAAGATAGAGAAGAAAAAAGAATCAACCAGTTGAAATGTAAGAAGACAGTAAATAATGCTACAATAAAAGTAAACGCTCTGAAAATGCATAGTAAACAGGGGTATATCATAATCATAGCTATGGCAATAGAATATAACATCAAAATCATCGGTATCCAAGAACATCGGATTTGTCATGAAGACTTGCCATCTATTTGCACTGAACACCCTAAGCAACATAGAATCTATGAGTTCCGGGATCATGATTGCAAGAATTTATGGGAATCCCAAGACAAAAGTAATATGTTTCGTTGCTACTACTACTACTACTAGGATCGGCATGCTGCATTGCAGCTGCATTTTTAAGAATGCTGTGCCGGCTTATCGACAAAATTGCACCGCCACAACTCCTTATCACCCATGACATTTGCTAGATCATCCGCATCTTCAAGGCCTGTGTCCTTTAAGATGCGTCTCAAGAAAGTCATGGGCTGTCCACCATGCTTATTCACTCCATGAGGCTGCCAAAGTACAAGATTATGCACTGGCTGGTCCTCACGGCGAAAGCAATGTCCTGCAAAGCGGAGGCGATTTTGTTCTAGTGTCAAGCTTGGGGGAACCAATGAGACACCTCCAATGTTATATAGTGTCTGGTTGGAGATGTGTGCATTGTACTTGACACAATGAACCCGGCGTAGCATTCTTGTGAATGTGCCATCCAGAGATTTGGTGTCCTCAGCAGTTAGAGCCCAGCATGGACTCCCATAGAGGAGTACTGGAACTACTGCTGCTCTAAATATTCGGACCTTAAGTTTCCGATTAATTCTCGGTGACTTCCAAATCCTGGAAAGCCTATTCAAGGCTGCCCATGCATTTCCCTTATGTATTCGAAGGTCCTCACCTGACTTCCGGATCCATGATCCCAGGTAACAGAAGTCATCCACATGTTCAAGCATACCATCTTTTGAGCTTATGCTCATCCGATCAGAGACTTGCTGAGGACTTTCAAAGTTAACTGTCAAAATTTTGGTCTTTCTGGAGTAAATAAAAAGACCAACACTAGAAGCAGCATGTTCTAATGAGCTGAGGAGCCGTTGGGCTCCCTCTAGTGATTCTGAGAGTACTCCTAAGTCATCAGCAAAGTCTAGATCAGTTAGGTACTTGGCAGGATTTCCGCGACTTCTGGAGCCAGTAGGTGGAGTTATCATCACCCCATCATCATTGTGATGATCTAAGGTCATGCGTAGAACATAGTCAACAACAATTATGAACAAGAATGGTGCAAGTGTGTCTCCCTGGAGGACGCCCCATAACACTTTAAATGGTTCTGTGTTACCGTCAACAGCAGACACAAATGTTGTCGAACCATCGTATACTGATCTGATTGCTGCAATAATTTCATCAGGAATCCCATATAATGAAAGTATGCTGAACATACGTGAGCGGGAGACTGAATCAAAAGCCTTGAAGAAGTCAACAAAGATAACAGCCAAAATGGGCTCCATGGTACCACGACCTTTACGGAACCCATTCTGATTTCCATGGAGCAGTCTCTCAATGGGATCCCTGATGTGATTTAATAGAATTCTATTGTATAGCTTTGCAGCAATCGAGATAAATGAGATTACCCGAAAAGAACCATAGAGTGTTAGGTTGCCCTTCTTGGGAACTGGCACCAACTTATTTGTTTTCATTTATTGTGGGACTCTTGTTGTTCGGTACATGTCTACTATGATGGGATAGATGAGCTTTAAACACTCAGGTATTTTAAAGACCTCAGGGGGAACACCTTCTACTCCACTGGCACGATTGGTCTTAATGCTCTTTGCAGCAGCCTTCACTTCTGCAAAGGAGATATCACCAATGGGAATATCTGGGAGTACAGACTCAGACACTTTTACTTCTATAAAGTTATCAGGCAATACCCTGTCATTATTGAGGAGCTTTTCAAAGTGGGCCTTCCAACCGTTGAGGCGATCGGCTGGTGATTCAGCCTTAACCTTGGTGGTTGGTTGGCTTTTTCGACCAGCAAGCAAGTTGATCGATCTCCATGCCTGGGATGATTGCATCAGCATAATTGATGGCATCAACCTGTTGGTTTATTAGCTCCTGTAAATTAACAGAGTACTGCCTGTTCAGTTCAGGGACCTAGATGCAGCCTTAACTGCATTCTTGGTCGCTGTAGTCTGTTTGAGTCGGGACTCTTTCTGCGCCTTGTAGAGGTCATTTCGGCACTTCTGAATTTTGTTGTCAGTCCAGGGGGCCCGTTTCCTGTTTCGAGGGTATACAGGAACTGTTTCTGCAGCTGCTAACTTAACTGCCTCTGTGAAGGCAGTATAGCCCTCACAGTGATCTGCCGCCTCAGAGGCAAGAGCCTCATACCTGTTGCTCAGCTGTAGTGTGAAGCTGGATCTCACACTTGGCTGTTGCAACAGAGAGGACCAGTCATGCCGCGGCAAGGCAGATTTCGTTGTTCTGCTAGCACGCAGACTAAGTTTTACCTTGGCCACAATAAGGCGGTGATCACTGGAGAAGGGTCGTAGTGTAAATGCATTACAGTCTTGTATAGAGCTCCTGTATTTCCTACGAAACAGGATATGGTCTATCTGGGACTTGTGACCACTGGGTCCACTATGAGTCCATAGCTTTCCAGTTCGCTTTTTAAACTGGGTTCCAGCCGAAAACAATCCATTTCCAGAGATAAAATCCTGAAGATGGATGGAATTTCGGTTAACACTATTGCTATAGACCGAGGGCGATGTAGGTAATTGATGCAGACTTGCATTAAAGTCTCCCAGGAATGTTAAGAATGCATGCTGATCCACTCCATCAGTAGCTGCTTGTAGATTCTAGTAGAAATTTTCCACCTCCTCTACAGGGGCAACACTAGTTGGAGAGTAGCACACAATCAGAACCACCTTAGGAAACTTCTTAGCCAGTCTTCCAGAACATGAGAAGTGGCAACGGATGATGCGGTTAGAGATTTGGTCTATTTTGTCCAATGCTGCATGTGCAGTTGGATTCATCAATAGACCAATTCCACCATTGCCACTATCATCTGCTGAAGCGAGGGCGAGTCGCCAACTGCCCCCATGTCCTTAATCAGAACCTCATCAGTCTGTCCAATCTGCATTCGGTGCTCTTGAACACCCACTGCACTAAGAGTGTTGCGTTGCTAGAGTCCCACCAATGCATTAGACCAGGAAATGCAGTTAATAATTTTTCTGAAGATCTGTTTGGACTTATAAAGGACATTCCACACTTCAATGCCAAAGACATAGTTGGTGACCTGAATGCGCAAATTGGACCAGATTATCAAAGTTTACACCTATAACAGCAGTTCAAATAGAAATAAAAAATCAAATGGCCTACAACATAAGCCAGAAAAAGTATATACAGGACAAAATTAAGTATACAACTTTTTGCTCACATATACAGCAACAATCAAGACACACCTGTCAAACTGTAAGTGAGCTTTTTCTGGTCGGAAGATATTGCTATAATGTGAGCATAAAAGCTTGAAGAACGTGGCGTTGGAAAATGGAAAGATGACTTCAGCAAATTGCTTGGGCACCCAGCAAACATAGGGTTTGATTACACGATTGGATTGTATATAAATGACTTAGTACATTAGGGAATTGATATAGAGCACCAGAAAAGACATAGAAGTTAGGGGAAGTATTTGAAAAAAGCTCGCATCTATTCACAATGTTCGCATGTATTAATGGAACAATGTCCGCAGATGTAATGGAGACATTGGGACAGTTCTTCCACTCCAATAATGATATATGATAATCGGTAACCAGTATTAATTAAAGTTGTATGTGTTAATTTAAATATCATTATAATATTTTGTTGTTTTTTAATTTCATTTTAATTTATTATTTTAATGTTTTTCCACTTAGCAAAGTGGACTTTGCCATCAAGAAATAGGATAGAACTACAGTACAGAAACTCCTTTTAGAATATTATTGATTTGTATAGTTAAATAGTGAAATTATCTTCAACATTATTCATGCCTTGGAGATTTATTGAAACTTGAAAAGTTATTGGCCAATCATAAAGGTTTTTTGAAAATAAGAAAGCTAGGGGTGGTGGTGTGTAAGTTAGTCTGTTTCATTGGGCAGGGGTGGGGGGGGGGGGGGGGGGGGGGGGTGGTTGTAGGTTAGTCTGTTCCGTTGGGGTGGGGGGGTACTAGGGACCATGAACCACCTCGTAGAGTCCCTCGTTGTTAGTGTGACTGTGTCAGGGTTGGGGTGGCCCAAGGTCTCGTACACTACCGGGTGGAATAGGTAGCCCTTGTCCATGAGTTCCTGGTATTTGAGTTTCGGCTTCCTCTGCAGTGCAGCCTCCAGCGGATGGTGTCTGGGCAAGGTGGCTGGGTGCCAGTGGGTCCGCCACTGTCATGTCCCATGTGAGGAACCCTCTGTGGCTCCAAGGGACCACGGTGTCGCCATCTACTCGCTTCCCATCCCCTCTACACAACACATGCCTAGTGGTTCAAGCATAGCGGGGACACCACAGCTGGTGAGCGCCCTGTGCACAATGTCGTTCAACATTGACTGGCGCGGAAGTCTGCTGAGGCTCCTTGAGCAGGAAGACCATGGAGGCCATTGAACAGAACATCCTTGCCACATAGCTGTGGGGCTCGGTCAGCCTCGAGTGGCGCCATGGGGAGGATCCCCATGGAGGAGAAAGCTAGGTGCTCCGTACGCCGCCAACGGGGCGTTGTACTCACTGGGGTAACACTTGTTTACAGTCTCGAGCATGGAATCCCACTAAATTGAGTTAAAGACGTTGCTGAAGTCGAGTTTCAGAAACACACTACCGGGTGTGTTCGGGAAGGAGGAGAGTGCCCTCGCTGCATGGGCCGCTGCTTCAGCGCCAAGTTTCCTGCCAATCCCGAGCTGCACAGTGCCGTAGGAGGAGGTGCGGGGTCCCTGGTCAATGAAGCAGGAGTACTTTCCCGCCAATCACTGCAGAGTGTTGCCAATGGCGAGGCGATTAGCCACACCCCAACCAGCCAACCTCCTTCTTCATGAACGTGAAGAGATTAGCACAGTAGAAGGTGGGGCGGATGGTGAGGGGAACTTTTCCGGAGATGGTGGTATCCAGGAATCCCACGAGAGATCCATAGAAGATGGGCCATGGCCTTTCCATTGGTGGGGGAGATCAGATCTGTGAGTATTTTGGGCCGCAACCCATCTGGTCCTCTGGCACTGCTGCTCGGAAATGACAAAATGAGTCTGAGGGCGATGACAGAGAAGCAAGGCGAGGCCGTATCATTGTGGTCCACTGGAGGTATGTTGGGAGAGCAGTCGTCGGTCGTTAATAGTGAATTAAACAATTAAAAAAATATAATTAAAAGAAAAGTAAAAACCAATTTCAATTAAAAGAAAAGTAAAAACCAAATTCACTCTGAAAGAATAAAGAGATATGGTTAAATACTGGTGGCGGATATCATTGATCAACTCATTCGAAATAATCACTTACTGTTATCATTGGCGGTAGAAAAAGGGATGGAAAACTACATGACAGTTGATTTCCTACTGCGTGATAGCCGTATTATTATGCCTCCATAAATAAATACAGGTGGCACATTATTATTATACTACCTGTGTGTAAGTCATATCTTAGTGGATGTCAGTCAGCCCCTTAGAATTAATGTAAGTAAGTGTATGCTGAGAATAGGGGAGATATGCTGGCACTGCCGCAGGAAATGATCATTGATGTTAGCAGATGAACGAGCCAGTTGCTATTTATGAGGGAATCTGCCACACTGGACTCGATACTCCTGCATGATGAAATATCTCCTGCATTTATTATAATAAGGTAGATGGGATTGCTTCCATTCCATATGCCTACGGTTTGATGGTCAAGTTAAATCTCGGCATCCACTTAAAACCCGACGCCAGACAATGCAATCAGCTCACTGTCCCCAGGCGAAAAAAATGGTTAATAGCAATCGCAGTCGTCGTCAGTATTGTGTGCGAATCGCGGTAAATATTGCGGTTTGGGGAAAATAATGGGGAGATTATGCGGGATAGGTATTCAGAATTATTAACACACAAAGTCGCAGCTGGTATTAGATATCTTTCAACAACTTTTCCTCTCTTTCTAATCCTTGGAATATTACAAACAACCAATTACCAGTCAACTAAACACATTATTTTTAATGAATCAACTGCTATGCTATGTTTAATATATTTGTTTTTCATAAGACAACATACCACCTGGAAAGTTCTCTCTAATATTAAAATGTATTTGAATAAATGATCTTCTTCCCCGCTAAATAAAGTGGTAATGATTAGGAAGGCATAACAAGTATTGCTTTGTTGAGAAATGGATTCCAAGAGCCTCAGCCAGCAGCCGTAGCAGAAATATCATTTCCATTTATTTATTCATTACAATTACTCAATTGTGCGGAATGTAAATTAAAAAGGAAATAACAATAATAACCATAGTATAGTATATAGTACCAATTATACCATAGTATACCAAACGTGTATTATTCAAATACGCACATAACAAAATAATAATAATAGCTAAATAAAGATAACTATAATGATATTAAGTTTCATGTCACATCTTCGCGATTGTAATTGAGTTCAGAGATTTTTGGGATATAAAATTTAAGAAGGTATTCGATTCACCGACGTCTAAAGACAAGCTGTTCCCCCGTTTAGTTAGTTTTATTGAGATACAGTAATGATCACATGAATTTTTTGAGATCGGCATTATAATTTTAAAAGATATAGGGATAAGAAGGTTCAATTTATTTCATAGTTTTAGAAGAATTGCAAGAAGTTGGTTATAGAAAGGAATTATTTATGTATTGGTAGAATGAAATAAGCGGAGATAGGAATTTTCGCTTTTGTTTTGATGAGTTCCCAGTGCGATATTTTATTCGTTGGTTGATAAGCCTGCGGCTGTAGTTTTGGATTTTTTCATTGAATTTTCCATACTGGCTCTATTAAATTCAAAATTCAACGCGAAATTTAATTGATTATTTAATATTACATATATTAAACCGTTATATTCAAATATAAGCCACTCGGACCTTTATCCTCTCATCTCAATATATCTTGATATCCGATATCTTGATTATAGGTCAATAAATTAACAAAAAATAAACAAAAACAAAACAAACCGCACATGATTCCTAAATGTTAACACAACATCGAGCCCGGCCCCCCACCCCCCCAAACTCATCCAGATTACCCCAATATAGGAGTCATATAAACTGAGTATTTATTATATCGTGATGGAGAGAGAACAGCTGTCATCTAAACTCTTATATATCTGTATTTATTGATTTATTAGTTTGGAGCTCAGAATGTGCAGCAAGAGTTATTGTTTGATCCAGTAGAACACAATATATCCCGTATAATGCCTATTAGAAAAACTCTTTACTGCAGCTTAAATTATATCTAGCAGACGCAGACGGAGGGGGTAGCTAGCTAGGATCGGCATGCTGCATTGCAGCTGCATTTTTAAAAATGCTGTGCCGGCTTGTCGACAAAATTGCGCCGCCACAACTCCCTATCACCCATGAATTTTGCTAGATCATCCGCATCTTCAAGGTCAGTGTCCTTTAAGATGCGTCTCAAGAAAGTCATGGGCTGTCCACCATGCTTATTCACTCCATGAGGCTGCCAAAGTACAAGATTATGCACTGGCTGGTCCTCACGGCGAAAGCAATGTCCTGCAAAGCGGATACGACTTTGTTCTAGTGTTAAGCTTGGGGGGACCAATGAGACACCTCCAATGTTATACAGTGTCTGGAGGGCCGTCTATATAGAGACGGAGGGGGTAACCTTTTCCTTTTTCCAGGAAACTCCAGATTGTGGGAGAAATATGGCTGGAGTGAAGAACAAATTTCAGGTAACACCATATGGAGAGTATAGTGGGGTATTCATAGTAAATCCAAACACCCAAAATATACCCATAAAATAAAAATAAGAATATTTAAACAAAGTAATAAATATCAATTCCCATTTTATTACATTTTAATATAATGCATAAAAATTTTTTTTTACATTAATGTCCTGGGTATTGCTTTCTTCAGCACCAAATCCGACCTACAATTTCCCAAGTCAAGTCCCAAGGTTCAATACTCTCCCCAGCATATGCCCGGTTCCAATTCAGTGGAAGACCAGTTATCTAACCACCTAGCTAGACAACCGAACCTGAACATACAACTATACTATCCTTTCATATTCATACATATATAAAACTACTAAGGTGAGCACTAAAAATCAGCCTGAGACAAAACTAGACTAGCGCTAAGCATTATGGTACAATACACATTGTATCAGCTACTCTACGTGAACGAAGATGAGATTCAGTGGCCACTGCTGGAGAAGTAAAGACGATGTGATGCCAGATCTACTTCACTGGCACTAGCACAATGTAAGCGCTCGTCTGGGCGATCGGCTATAACATTTACAGACCAACATGAAAAGGAAACATACATTGATACATGCTGACATACATACATGTCGGCCAACATCACTCACTAGGTTGCACCATTGGCCGGCCCTGCAACTCACTTCTGCAAACTCATCAAGAATGTCAGTTACCTCCACGTTTCTTCTGATCAGCCAGCTGACATAGATCAAGCAAGATCATGCACGCACAGGCTGATCAACAGTGGCCATCAACTTAAAGCAATAATATGAGAACTCATTTCTTGGAAAATTGCTTGATTTTATTAAGGGTTTCCCCATGTTCAGTAAGAGAATACAGAAACAATTTTAAGTTTTAAAATTGAGTGCTAAGCTGTGCAAACTTTACGATGTTGGTTGATGGTGGTATGGTTAGCAACAAGTTCTTTTAAAATGTGAAGATAAAATCATAATTATAATAACTTGTAGACAGGAACATATGCCTCCCAGGAAATGCAATGATGTTGGAAATGAAACTGTTGAATTTACGAATAAGAACTAAACCCACGAATCAGAACTAAAGCCCCATCTAGATCCACGTCGTGAAATTGGAATTTCCCCAAACAGAAAACATTTTGCGTGAAGATCAACCTCAGTGGTCAGGCAGAATGCTTAGTTTACTTTTATAAG
The DNA here is from genome assembly GCA_032718475.1 of Nemertoderma westbladi. NCBI lineage: Eukaryota > Metazoa > Xenacoelomorpha > Nemertodermatida > Nemertodermatidae > Nemertoderma > Nemertoderma westbladi. Next base: position 19,733 of record JAUCBJ010001086.1, on the reverse strand, counting down.
GTCGAAATGCTCACATGTGTTGATGTATATTGCTCACATGACATGCTGTACGAACATACAAGACATTCGGATTGGTAAAAGACAGGGTAGGCATGACGATGCCCTTCCTGTCTGCCAGCCCTGCAAACCTAACTAAAGGAAACAGGTTAGCTGATACAGTGACTTTGATTATAGGATTACGACTTATGTCTGAGTGTAAAGAGGATATAATCATGTGTCATTAGGTCCTGTGGCTCATTAGGAATTGTACTTACAAATTGAAACTACGAAATGCGTATCCTAATGTCGGGTTCAATTTGGTCCTGTATCCCATTAATAAGGTTTAATCTAATGTTTTTTATCGTCTTGTAAATAATAAATTTGATTAATAACTTGCACAGTTAATTAAGTATTTTGTCTCCTCTTAGTTAGGTTAGTTAAGCCTACTCTGTTTGCAGCTTCAGGTCAGTAGTAATTTTTCAATCTCCGAGATAGTGAACAGTACCTACAGTAGGTACCGACCTAACACTATACCAAGTAGCCTAATGAATTAGGGTGTACCAATCACCTATCTGTCTTTCACTCTGTTTTTCATCAAGAATGGGGCCAATATTTTTACAAGAATTGCAGAATTCTATAAAGTAAGCTGGCAATTTTGACTGTTTCAATGTATGCGCATTACACCTATTCATTCATATACTTTTAAACATAAACTAGAAAGCCAGCAAGCTGGCTGGAAGGAGCCCGGGGGAAGAATCCCAGCCAAGACTATTACAAATGAACTATGTTAGTCAGCTGTAGGCCTAGTAAGTAGGCCTAAACTAAACAATTGTCTAAACTGTAAGGCGTGAGGCTAGCTGACTTTGTCGATCATCCCACATAATAAAAAATTAAACTTTGCTACCACTAACAAAAATATAATATGAATCAAATAAGCACGTTTACAAGATATAAGATTACCGAATAGTTATGAAAAAAGGGGGGACAGTTCCCCCCTTCAACCCCCCTTTCAATGAGCACCCCGTCCCAAAAGCAAAGCCGCACCCAGACCCAGTCCAGCAGAATAACCTATGGGGATAGATAGTATGACAACACACCCGGTTCTTTTAAATTTGTGTGATTTGAGTTTTATGCTCGCACCACTATTGAGTTTTATAATATTTGTAAGAAATGTTAAAACTTATCTTATGCCAATGTAGTAATGGTATTAAAATATAATAAGAATTAATTTGCACTATTAATGCTTCAGCTAAAAAATGATGCTAATCCTATGTAATAAAAAAATAAGAATATTATTTTTAAGAACATTCTACATATACCCTATACAAAATAATCAGCCCAATGATTCGTGGAATAATAATATAATCCTACTGCAGTGGTATAATTTATTTTGTTTATTGACAACTCAACTATTTTCTGTCTATCCCTGAGAGCTGATAAAGGATGTGTAGACTCAGCCAGCTGCCAGCAGCAGGAGGGGTGTAGTCAAGAATTTCTGCCTTGATGGAATTCTATCTCAGGCAGCCCTTATCTCAACCATTACTACACAGCTAGCTGCTGCAGCAGCTCAGGCAGGAGTTGTTACTTTACCATTGCTTTTAATTTCGCGACAAAATAATTTCAAAAAAATGAATTATATCGAATATCACACATTGAATTGATCTGATATTTTGTAACGCGATTATGAACCACCAAAGCAATTTACTTGTAAAATTTCAACAAAATCGCAAGGCAGGAAGTGCCTGAACCTAGATAATTATCAGTCAGTCAGTCAGTCAGTGTTATATATCCTGAGATTTTTACAGTAAGTATCCTGCAGATTTTTACAGTAAGTATCCCGCCTGTCGAGCGGGCTCCTAAATATATAGACCCCACATGCATTCATTGACATGGAGACTATGCTGCAATGCGGGCATCAGTACATGTTTTTATAACTAAATACGTGATTAATACAAAATGAGTTTAAGAACTATTATCACACCTATATTACATTTACACCTGCAACCTAGTCCCCAGATAGTATAACCATCGGCACAGGAAGTCCCCACCTGCCTCCAACTGTAATATCTAACCAATCTCAATGAGCTCCCTAAAGATAAGGATAAGCCCAGCATTAATAATGTGGAACTCATAAAATAATATGATAACAAAATGAGAAATCGAGTGTCAGATGTGTTTTGAACAACTTTTGACTATTTAAGTTAACAAGAAAGAATAGCAAAACAACTACTAAAATATTGAATATTGCTAGAAAGATTTTAGGATTAAATGTAAACAATAATTCAGTTATAGTATCTCAAACGTACGTCAACTCCAGATCACTTCTTAGAAAAATACCCAGGAGTAATAAATACTAGCCTATAAAAAAAAAAGGGAAGTGTGTTTTACCAAATTCATGCAAACCCTAGATTCAGGAACGGGCCAGTGTTTCTTTCCATGACCTGGCTAACATCTGCTCAGACTATGATTGTTGTGTTCCACACCGCAACCATATCTTTCAAATATTGTGAAACGATTGCAGCTACCCCTACCGCTATCACGTCATGGGGTGCATTTGATTGCCTTCGGTCTCCAAGTTGACCCACACATTATTTATTTGTATTTAATTGCTATTTACTTTTGCTACCATAAGTAAGTCTATACATATTTAAAATTTTTACAAATATATTTGACAGTGGAAATGTCACCTGGAAGGTGACATTTCCACTGTCAAATATAAATGCCTTACCGATTCGATTATCCATGGTTGTTACATTTTCGTTTCTCGCTATTCAAGTATCCCATTCAAATTGGTCCATATATGTTATGGCCAGTCTTCCAAGGAGACTCCTACCTTGTTTTGGTTGATAGAATAGCTGACCTAGTAGTACATAGTCTCTACCTCTCCAACGCAACAGTGCTCACTGACATGTAGTCTGGGTTCATGTATAGTAGTTGATAGCCAAAACCCAAAAAGCTTGGCGTTTGTCATGTGTTGTCTCCAGCTGATGTTTAGGGCTGCCCTTCCCCTTAGTAGTCTTGTGTAAAAACAATCAATTTGTTCTTCAAGTGATTTCGTGAGTGCCCAGATCTCATTCTCCATATCAAAGTAATCCTTCACTGTGTCCCGAAACATCTTTGTAAATAAAATATATTTATAAATTTTCGAAAGAGCCACCCATCCCTTTGCTTACATTACTTATATGATTTTGCTGCTGCTCGCTGCCCAATGTCCACGGAATTGGAAGTCGTTGATTATTATCAATGGTGTCCAGGATTCCACTAACATTAAATGTTGTTCAGTTATTACTTTGTAGACAGTCTGGAATTCTTCTCTCTTACAGGTAGCACGTGTCTTACCTTGAAACATACTCTTTTCCATTGAGTTTCCGAGGAATATAAAACATACAATATCGGTGAATATTATTATATAAAGATGTTTTATTTTTAGTCGATACTTCAAAGAATATGTAGAGAGATTAAAGACAAGCAGATAGCTGGAATAATCACAGACTCTGAACACAATATGTTGGTTGGTTTGAGTATGATAAGTGGGTTTCTTTCAATACCAGTCATCGGTCTAAGTGGAAGAGATTGGACATTATCAAATAAAGTGAGTTTTATTGGTATATAAATTCAATATTTTAATATTTTAATTTCATTATAACGCGATAGATAGTTGGTTGACCTATAATAAGCTCGTCTTTACCAATATGTCGTCCATTCTCGGGACCATGGACCCCGACCACAGAAACCACAAAGACATGGTAAACCACAACTCGCCCTACAACGAGATGAGGTTTAAGTTGGCCAACTTTCATCCAACTCTCCCCTTATTGGTCTGATCAACTTTCATTATAACCTGTCCTTATTAAACCAATTCTCTGGGTTGTCTACTAATAACTTTTTGAGATACTTTCAGCTTTCAATTACTGTGTAAAAAGTGGGCAAAATTTGTCTGAAATTTATGTATCTTGAATTAGAAATGAGACAAAAATAATTATTGAAAATTGGCTATATAATGGTTAATTATTTCTGCCTCTTTTTGTAAGTAACCTCCATACTCTAGATAAACAAAGTAGTGATTCATTTAAGGGGTCGGGTGGAGGCTTAATTTTTCATTACTTTTTATTATATAGATATCAAATAACCGTTATATCAATGTCATTCGTTTCTCTTTCGTAATACTTATTAAAAATCGCCTGCCTTTAATCCTACCTATTTAGCTGGAGGTGTTGGTTTATTGGTGTTGATGATGTCAGTATAATTAGTGGTAATCCAAGTATTTCCTTGCAAATTTTAATTTGAAACTGAGAGTTTGAACTTGTATGATTAGCCAATCAGCATGGAAGCAAGAAGCTTTCTCAGCAAGAAGCTCAAATTTTGATTAACAACAAGATGATAATTCCACGTTTTCCATTTGAAGGCGACTGAAGAGAGGCTATTACAGTGTTGCATGGTGAGCACTCCATGCATTTTCCTGAGTTGGTTTTGCCGAAGGGTGGATTACAATCCCCCCCACCCCCCATCTTATTTTTTCCCTTCCCCTCATTCAACCAACACCCCTATGGCATAATGATAATAGGCCAGGTTGCGGTAATGAGCGGGATCAGTTTACGGTGTATGGTTTACTCTCTTAGCTTTCTATTCCCTTCCCTCGTGGTTTGTGCCGAGGTGAATGCAAATTGGGATAGTTTGACGCGAACAACCATAATGCACAAACACAGGGTCACGCTCTGTCGCGTTCCGGCGTTATATTTGCCTGTAATTCTGGCACCGCTTTAATGTTTTGAAATCAAGAATAAAAGAGGGAATTAAAATAGCTAATAATATTACTTTTATTCATGTTTGATCAATGAGATGTGTGTTTGCTGGATGTTTATTTTCTGTATGTTTATCGCGCCTATGTGAAGAATACTACGTTTTAAATTTTCTGTTGAAATTCTAATGGAATTTTATATATGAAGAATTTGTGTTTTTCCCAATTTCTGCTTCTTAAGTGTTTTATAGCGCTTATGTCTGTCTTATCACCTGTATAGATACTTATTCGTTTATTGTTTTGGTTAGAATCAGCCCTTCTGAAACCTATGGTTTTATTGAAAACCTGGTATTCTTCACATGGGGGTAAACTGCAAAGTTAAACATAACAGCAGAATGTCTGGTATACTTCCCATGGGCCAGTTATCGACACATCAATGTGCATGTAATTGTGTATATAATTTATGTATTAAATATCAGCCGTCCCTTCAGCTCTTATATTAAGATTGTTATGGTTAGTCTTTCTTACGATTGATTTTATGCAATCAAAGCCAAAATAATATTGTACCAGTCAAACCAATGAATAATTTAAATGTTCATATTACTTCTGCTTGAGATATAAAGTATTAATGTATATGAAAGCCGGATGCTCAATGATAATAGTGACAAGATGACCATTCGTTAGCTATGTTTTTCTAATGAGGTGCGTTTTAAATGGTAAGGAATGGCGCAGTTTGAAAGCTTGTTAGCATGCCTGAGTCCGAGTAGCGTCCATTCGTGACTATTTACAGCATTGTGTATAAAGCTGTGAGCATTGGATTATTACAGCCTGGCTGCAAGTGGACTTACTTATCTCCAAGGTAAATGAGAGTAGAGTAAAGGGGTGATAATGCTGATTTACACAGCCAAATGTATGTAATTTTTCACCAATACCGGTAAAATATTAATCAGCTAGCATCAACCTGTACTAACAGATGTGACGCTGGTGTGCTACTGGAAACGTATAAAGTGTGATTACTATCGCCATCATAATTCATCCACAATTTGTTATACTATGGGGACCGCCAATCGACAAACATTTATTGTTTATACTTATTGTTTACTACTTATTATTACTTGTTTACATTAGTGTAACACTTGGATTGGTTCTTTTGCAAGGTGTGGATTGGTGGGGGACTTTACTGCCCATGAGACATTAGTGTCCCTTGGTTCTAATGCCTCAGATCTTTAGTTCCCGCGGGTCATTAGTTGCCTAGAGCCTAGTAACAAGGACGCACCCAGGGAAGGAAGGGGGGGGGGGAGGATTCTAAGGGGGGAGGGGGGGGTGGGGGCACTGACCCCCCCCCCCCCCCCCCCCCCTTCCAAATTTGTAAATGGTCCACTTTACGAATAACTTTTTCTGTTTTTAGATTAAGTTTATAGAAATTGCCAGCAAATATATTTTTCTTGTTTGCAGATATGAATTATATGAAGTAAATAGTAAATGTTTCAACTGATTCGGGTTGGTAATATAGTTGGCATCAATAATCCGCTGATACCCAACTGGCATTATTAAGACTTTTCATAAAATTGAACATAATCAACACCGGATCTTGACTTTATATGCAAAAGTAATACGATTTTAGATCCCCTGGGGGTGTGTTCCAGAACGTTTTTACTCACTATTACTCCAATGGGAAAAACCCCGTTTTTAAATTATAATATGTCGTAACTATAATGGAATTCAATAACATAATTTTGCATCAACATCAATCTCAAATTCCTGGTTGTATCTTCATAGATTTAAAAAACATTCCACAATTGCAATGTGTTATTGCAATAATATAAAGTATTATATTCAACTTCCAACCAAAATACATATTCAATAATTAATTATTTACATAATCGCCTCCAAAAATATGCGAAGTGACTGAAATGTAAATTATCATAAAAGTGCGCCAAAAGATTAGGATTCCTGTGATGCAAGTTTAATTATATTTGAAACATGTACCATGGTAACCCAGTGTAAGCTAACAGTCAGCATGGTCTCCCCTTCCAGCGAAGCTCCAGTCGACATGCCCATCACGCCACCATAAATAACATTGTTAAACAAACCTTGATCAGCTGCGGTGTCCATCCTAATATCTGTTGGACTCTGCCTTGGAGATGGGAAGAGCGTTGAAGGTGGTACCATGATTCCCTGGTGGTCCCGATGCTACATTTGTTGATCCTCTTGCACCAAGTCACCTTAAAACCACCCAAACCTTCAGTGGATGCATTGCCGAGAAGCAGGAATCTGCGAAAGAGTGGAAATATGATGAACTTGTAAACCCGCTGACTTTTCTACCCGGTTGCTTTTCAAACCTTCGGTCGACCAGGTCTAGGACTAGAATTTTTCTGCTTCAACGCATTCAAGTTGCTATCGTTATAAGCAACACCACATCAATCCTGGGTACTGTCCACAACACCTCTGAGGTTTTTACGATCTTCTTGACAACCCTCAAACTCCAGATATTGCCGTCAACGTATCATTTACTATGGGGGAACGGTTACCACCACCTGATAAAGGAAATATGAGATTCCACAAGATTGCCAACGTCAATAAAGCCAGTTTAAGGGAGTGAATTTAATTTTTCTTGGCATGGAAGAAATAGTCGGTGGTAATGATGTAGATGATAATTCTAAGGTTTGCAATCCAAGATATATCTGTGAAGGAAATGTCTGCCCATGGTTTCCATTGAAGGTCTACTATTCTTAATAAATAAATATTATATTTTAAAATTATATCGATTTCCATTCTAGATTATTAATTAATATGATTTGGTACCATTTGTTAATTTTAAACAGTAAATTTATTACAAAATAATATATGAAAACAATCCGATGAATTGTCTTCCTTACTAAATACCGCGCCTGGTGACAATTTTATTAATTGCAAAAAATCGTCAATGGTGCAAGCTGTACATCCGTTGGATTATTGTTCACAATAAAATTTCCTACCAAAATCACCCAAATTATTTACTGTATACTCCAATGCAAGGTTCAGTGGAATAACGTAATATATTTGCCGGACTACTATTGTTTCACAGGCACTAAAAATCTATACGATATTAGTGCCCACGATACTGTGTACTCAGTGAACCTGTGCTCTAAAGGTACTGAGACATTAGTTTCCAGGCACTAAAGTCTCGCGGGCAACATTCCTAGATGAAGAGGAGTGTAACTTAACAAAACAAAACAAATAAGTTGGTACCAGTTCCCAAGAAGGGCAACCTAACACTCTATGGTTCTTTTCGGGGAATCTCATTAATCTCGATTGCTGCAAAGCTATACAATAGAATTATATTAAATCGCATCAGGGATCCCATTGAGAGACAGCTCCGTGGAAATCAGAATGGGTTCCGTAAAGGTCGTGGGACCATGGAGCCTATTTTGGCACTTAGAAGGATAATTGAAGAGTTATCAAAAAAGAAAGACAGGCATCTGGTTGTTATCCTTGTGGACTTCTTCAAGGCCTTTGATTCAGTCTCTCGCTCACGAATGTTCAGCATACTTTCATTATGTGGGATTCCTGATGAAATTATTGCTGCAATCAGATCAGTATACGATGGTTCGCCAACATTTGTGTCTACTGTTGATGGTGACACTGAACCATTTGAAGTTTTATGGGGTGTCCTCCAAGGAGACACACTTGCACCATTCTTGTTCATAATTCTGGTTGTCTATGTTCTACGCATTTCCTTAGATCATCATAATGATGATGGGGTGACGGTAACTCCACCTACTGGCTCCAGAATTCGATGAAATCCTGCCAAGTACCTAACTGATCTAGACTTCGCTGATGACTTATGAGTACTCTCAGAATCACTAGAGGGAGCCCAACGGCTCCTCAGCACATTAGAACAGGCTGCTTCTAGTGTTGGTCTTTTTATTAACTCAAAAAAGACCAAAATTTGGACACCTAACTTTGAAAGTCCTCAGCAAGTCTCTGACCGGATGAGCATAAGCTCAAAGGATGGTATGCTTGAGCATGTGGACGACTTCTGTTACCTGGGATCATGGATCCGGAACGCAGGTGAGGACCTTTGAATTCGAAAGGGAAAGGCATGGGCACTCTTGAATAGGCTTTCCAGGATTTGGAAGTCACAGAGAATTAATCGGAAACTTAAGGTCCAATTATTTAGAGCAGCAGTAGTTCCAGTACTCCTCTATGGGAGTCCATGCTGGGCACTAACTGCTGAGGACACCAAATCTTTGGATGGCACATTCACAAGAATGCTACGCTGGGTTCATTGTGTCAAGTACAATGCACACATCTCCAACCAAACACTATATAACATTGGAGGTGTCTCATTGGTTCCCCCAAGCTTGACACTAGAACAAAGTCGCCTCCACTTTGCAGGACATTGCTTTCACCATGAGGACCAGCCAGTGCATAATCTTGTGCTTTGGCAGCCTCATGGACTGAATAAGCATGGTGGACAGCCCATGACTTTCTTGAGACGCATCTTAAAGGACACTGGCCTTGAAGATGCGGATGATCTAGCAAATGTCATGGGTGATAGGGAGTTGTGGTGGTGCAATTATGTCGACAAGCCAGCACAGCATTCTTACAAAATGCAGCTGCAATGCAGCATGCCGATTCTAGTAGTAACTTAACAAAAACAGACACAACTATGCACCATAGCGATGCATGGTGGTTAAATTTCTAGATGCCACTGTTTTTTAACCATATTATCTGTTTTTTTCGCCTACTCCATCAGACTACAGTATCATATTTTGCCATATTTAGACCAACAATGAGTCTATCCATGCACACCACAACCTCGTCCTAAAGTTGTTAAATATACTACGGCATTATAGAGACCTCTATGGGGACCCTAATGCAACAGATCAATAAAAAGAACCCAGTGAACAGCTACAATGAAAGATCATAGTGTGTATTGAATCTCTCCTCATTCTTCTACAATTCTAGAGCTTTAAATTTTGATCAATAATTTTGACTTTAAAACTTAACTGTTACAGGCTTGGAAAGAGTAACCAAATTTTCAAAATGTATTTTCCTATTACTTATTCACCTGCCTATTAATTTTTAATTATCTGGTTGGTTTTAGTGCAGTCTCTGCCATGTGGTATAATAATTGATGCCACCTGAGCCATGTGCTTCCCGATCTACCCACCCTTTATAATCTGCAGTAATCAATTTGGATAGAATTGCTTTTATGTAGCTTGGATGAAGTTCCATAGGGACATTGGGTAATAGCCAATAAGAAATTCCCTCAGGGTTATTTTAATGCGCAGAGGAATTAAATTCTATTAAAATGACAGCATCTACCAACATCAGTGTTTATATTGATACTACTAAATATATGATTTCCTTGAACTGAGTCTTAGATTCATTGAACTCAACCATCACATTATTAGGCATCATTGCTGGTATAAAGATTTGTGTAATGTTACTGGTAAGATGAAAAATTAATAGTAAGCTTGCCCCTTTTATAATTTCTTTGTTGAATGGAAATTACGGCATGATGCCCCATGACCCAGAAGATTATTACTACTACTATAATCAGCTTGCCTCATTGAAACTGCATATTGAGATGCTATGCATTAACATAAATATTTTTTTTCCACCACCATCCAGTCCACAATTGGCAACCGCAATGCATTGTGCATTAAGAATGCTATGCCGGCTTGTCAACAAAGTTGCGCCGCTATAACTCCCTATTCCCCATCACTTTCGCGAGATTATCCACATCTCCAAGGCCAGTGTCATTTAGGAGGCGTCTCAAGAAAAGTCATGGGCTATCCATGATGCATATTTTCTCCATGGGGCTGCCAAAGCACAAGACTATGCAAAGACTGGTCTTTACGTCTAATACAATGTCCTGCAGTGCTGGAGTGCTGGTACTACTCTGCTGCTCTAAGTAATCGGACCTTAAGTTTCCGATTAATTCTATGTGACTTCCAAATCATGGAAAGCCCAATCAATGTTGCCCATGCCTTTCTCCTAAAGTATTCGAAGGTCCTCCCCTGACTTACGGATCAATGATCCTAGGTAACAGAAGTCGTCCACATGCTCAAGCATACCATCCATTGAGCTTATGCTCATAAGATCAAAAATTTCAAACTGAGGACTTTGAAAGTTTACTATCATAAGTAACATAAACATATAACAAATAAGTTGATGTAGGGATAATATAAGACATTAGCAATCATTAGGAAAGGGCCAATATATATATATACAAAGCTCAATATTGAGCCGCAATGTCCGTTCCTTGGAGTCCTGCTCCATCCCCGAAACCACAAGCCCTCTCCATGAACGGCATCTTTGAAAATTAACTGTCAATATTTTGCTCTTCTTTGAGTTCACAAAAAGACCAACACTATAGAAACAGCCTGTTCTGATGAGCCGAGGAGTCATTGGGCTCCCTTTAGTGATTCTGAGAGTACTCCTAAGTCATCAGGAAAGTCTATAGATCAGTTAGGTACTTGGCTGCATTTCCACGAGTTCTGGAGCCAGTAGGTGGAGTTACCATCACCCCACCATCATTATGCGTAGAAAAAATAGTCAACCACAATTATGAATAAGAATGGTGCAAGTGTGTTTCCCTGGATGACTCCCCATAACACTTTGAATGGATCTGTGTCACCATCAACAGTAGACACAAATAGTGTCGAACCATCGTATGCTAATCTGATTGCTGCAATCATTTCATCAGGAACCCCATATAATGAAAGTATGCTGAATATACGTGAGCGAGAGACTGACTCAAAGGCCATGAAGAAGTCAACAAAGATAACAGCCAGTTGTCTGTCGTTCTTTTTTGATAACTCTTCAATTATCCTTCTAAGTTCCAAAATGGGCTCCTTGGTCCCACGACCTTTACGGAACCCGTTCTGATTTCCACGTAACAGTCTCTCAATGGGATCCCTGATGCGATTTAATATAATTATATTGTATAGCTTTGCAGCAATCGAGATCAACAAAATTTCACGAAGATCATCCTTTCTGGTGAAAAAACGACATGACTTAAATTTGGGTAAAATGATATAGATTTAGGTTTAGTTAAAATGACTTTAAATTTAATAAATTTATACACGATATAGAAAAATCGAAATATAGAAGTAAAGTGCTTACAAACATAATAACTAGTTTTTTCAAGTGTAGTCTAGTCTAGAGTCCACCGAATGAGACGAGACTATAGATAATATGATGCTGGTTTCTTCAAAAGGGTAGAATTCCTGGTATCTATGTAGTATGCTGCCAATCCTATCGATACCATCTCAAGTGAGTTAGTTCTTGGACCAGTTCTGGTGGTTGTGAACTAATATGAACATGAACACTGCCTATATACAGTACCTTTCTACAGTAGTACAGAATTTGTTTAGGTAATTTGATTGTTTTTTATTTAGGGCCTTTTCAGATTAATACAGCATAGTTTTTTCTTTGACATGGCGTTGTATGTAATAAGGGGAATTTTATCAAATTAATATTTTGTAAATATTGTAACCAGACTAGGGGGGAAACAGGAAAACAGGAAGCAAACAGGAATGCAGCAAGCAGTCGGACACTGCAAATATGAAGACAAAGGGAAATCCGGACATTTGCCGTACATACAATTGAATGAATTGAAGTTTCGGTTGAATGAAGGAATCTTCGTTAAATAGGATTCCAAACAAGTATCATCACCAGGACTTCAAAGCGAACTTGAGGCACACCTATACGTAATATAATGTCATTCTTCTCAGAGTTGGCAGGTTTTAATAATAATAATAAGCTATTATGCCATCAAGTGCAAAACTCAATGCACGAGGGCAGAATATCTAAATTTCGATAAACTGAAATTATTGACAAGGAGTTCTTTCCAATACGTTATTTTTATCGTAGACACTATTTAATCTGAAAAATTAAACGATGTACTGGTATTGATTGATGACGTAATTTTAACTGTAGTAGACCTAGTCGGACTAGTAAAGGTTCCAATACAGCTGTAACAATTGTCATACGATGGTATTTTTATGAATTATCATTAAAATGGTGGTGGTACAAATCGTCATAAGATCTATTATTTTTACGAATTATATAATTGAAGGATTCTTATAATTATTGATGAATTGTCCAATTATTTCGAGTAACAGAAAATACAATAGGGTTCTACAAGCATGAAATGCGTGATTCAGCGTACCAAAAATACATAATCTGTAATCATATCAAATCAGAAATATTTATGATTCGAATTTACGAAAATTTGCTGCTGCAACCGAGTCTCGAACACGATAAATAATAGTACAGTCGCTGTGATATGCTGACCACTGAGCTATAATGACATACTTTCTGCCACTAGTGTGGTAGAAAGTAATAATAGTGAGCGAAAGCACTTCTTTCTTGCACTGTTTTCTGCAAAATTTAGTGAAAAAAAGTACATTTTTCAGATAATAATTATTTATTACACGGGAAAAAAAGTAAAACCTGTTTGAATGCTCAATTCAATAATAAAAGATAGAGCGATAGTGTTACAAAATAAATTAAGCTGTAGTATTTTACTATATTGCTTCAATAGTTACTGCGATTCAAATTACTGTACTATTCAACTCTCGATGTTGCCTTTACTCAATTTTAAATAATTTAGTGTTCTCGAATATTTATTACGTAACTAGGGAACCGCTTAACAACATGAACCAATATTGGATATTGAGTTCCGTTTTGGAGTTCGCTTTGCAGACACTAAAGTTGCGATAACTATTGAGTAATTGAATGGATTTTATTAAATTTACGTGAAAACCTTTTCTACGTCGATTTTCTTTCACCACATGTAATAAAATTAAGAAACTCCACCAAAAATATTTTATTTCTTTACTTTTCCAGCCGGGAAAAAAAGTACAATCAATACAATAATTTTGGTTACATTTTTCCCTTGGTAGAAAAAAGTGAAACTTTTTCTCCCGATTTTGGGGTATTTTCGAGCGAAAAAGTAACAAGTTAAGAATAAAAATCTTTATCATATTGCTTGAAATTTGAAACACAACCAGTTCACTTAACCGTCGATGTTACCATGAAGACGAAATTTTCGAATTCGCCTGTAATAATTATTATTAAATATAATAAACGATTTTCAGTGAACAATAATTATTTACTTTTTATCAGTTTCATCAGAAAATAACTCTAAATTAATTACGACCCATGGTGTGTACGCATGTAATATATAAGCACCAGCACTAGGACAGGCACAGTTATCTTTCACAGTATTGCAAATAACAGTGAAGCAGGAGATAACCATTTCTATTGAGTTGTTGTGTATATTTAGCATATCTAAATGAATCATGATTAGGCTTCTCTGAATAATATGCTTGCTTATCCTTGCCATTAATCCTCTTATCATGCCACAGAAATCATGACCAGACCCACTATAGAAGTGGAGCAGATGGAACACTTTTGTGGTTTTTCCATGTAATTAATGGGGAACATCCTGCCCAGAACATCATCAACCCACTAACCCACACCATGGCACATGGTGTTGTGGTTATACAGTTTGCAGATGGATTCATGTATTAATACAGTAGTTAATGTAGGTTTGAATTTATTTCAATGAATACAAACGTGAAAAGTTCATAATGGAACTTCAACCTTGTATTCACAACATAAATTTGTTCATAATAAATTACCAATACAAAAACAACCAGGAATTGAAAAATTATGTTATAATTCAACGGGTTATGATTCAATATAATTCGAATATGTGTATATTTTCCTCTTGCTTTTAACTAAACATTGGAATGTTTGCTTTCATCACTAAATGAAATTAGAAGTTGTGATTGCGTTTTTTTGTTGAAAGAGAATATTCAAGTTCGCCTTAAAGAGAGCCTGGCTGAGAAAGAGAGTGTCATAAAAAATCAATACCCCATTCCTGGCCTTCAAATATGGATAATCGATTTTAAAAAAAACTGCTGCTCAATCACAATCACTGTACTGTACACGAGGCTAACTCAATCAATCGAAAAGTTCTCAAATCCTTCCTGAGTTTATCGTTCGCTCATCTCGGCCGCATAATAGGCAGCCTAATGACCGGTCACCTGTTCCGAGCTGACATGCTGATTGTTCGAGGGGCCCTTCAAGTTGTCCGAAATGATAGAAACATTTTTTTCCCTTGCATCTGCCGGCGAGGAAAGTGACTTTTCAATGCCAATCCCGAGGAATAATTACCTTGGTGGGAAAACATTTATACATTTAGTTGGCGGAATAAATTACCAGGGTCGCGCCCTGGAAATAAGCAACGAAAACCCAAGGCTTGGAACTAATCAAGGAAGTCGTAGGTGATTTACCTGTGGACAGGGATGTCTTGGGGGGGGGGGGGGTTCATTGCTGCAGCGATAGAATATATAATACATCGCTCCATCGAGCTTTTCCTTTTATGTAGGAATAATTAACTTTTCTAACACCACACAAGGGACTTTGTGAACATAATAGGAAGAGAGGTGAGTCTTGTTTGCGGGTAAATTTTCTTTGACTACAAATAACATTCTCAGACGTGTTGCAAACCTTTTAAAAGGGACCTGCATTCAGAAATCCCAAATCCGTAACCAGAATTCATTCATTTGAATGTGTCTGAATTCTTAATAATGTATACTCTTATATAATAATATACTCTTTAAAACTCTCAAAACTTACTTAAACCCACCATTTCGACCGTTTCCACGTGTTTTTACAAAACACACACCCCGTCACTCCATTCAGGGCACCTTGTTACCTTAGTTTATCAACTAAGGGACAAGGCCAGGTTACAGTGCCGCGTGATTCTAACCAAAACAATAAACTAAAGTCAATCGAAAGGTTTACAGTTTAATTTTTGTTCGCTATGTTCGCTTTTTTAATTTCTATCAGCTGTTATTTGCGTCGATGTTTCCCTGAAGGTGGATGAATTATCATTGTGTTCCAATAAATCTCATTTTCCTTCCTATATCACCAACCAAGTTATGAAACCCAATTTTGTAAGTGAGATTTACTTTTCCATTTCTTTTACGAGAGGTTTCGTTATCCATGACGGGTTCGTGTACAAAACTATAAAGGTTCAATGTCAATATTTTATATATCAGGAAAAATGTCACTTTTGTGTTTATTTACAAATGATGTGAATGACAGTTGCTTAGCAGTAGAGAACAGGGATCTCCACTGTTTGATGTGTTAGTACCCGGTCAAGAAAACTAATCCAAAGTAATCCTTAACGTGCTTAGAATACTAAGCATGCTATATTTTATAAGTAACATCCATCTTTGCCAAGAGGTCGGAGTTAGGGTGATACTGTATATTATTCAACACGCACGTGCCTCTGAGGACAATTACAGTAAAGCCAATTACTTAAGTCACCCATACTGCATAGCTCACTATATAAATATATCGTATTCCAATAATAGAACTTTAGCACCATCCTACTCCAACTCTGGTCTGGTATTATTCAAGCTGTAACCTTCTGTATCCAGGATCAAGAAGAAAATTCTGAAGTAGGTTAGAACTGTAGGATGGGGTTGCACCGCCTCTAGATGTACTTTAACTCACTTCTCTATCCTAACATAAACAAAAAATGAAGTTTATTATTTGTATTGAATATACTACTGTATACTACTACTACTATCAGCATGTTGCATTGCATCTGCAATAAGTATTCCCTATATATTAAGAATTCTGTGCCGGCTTGTCGACATAATTGCGCCGCCACAACTCCCTATCATCAATGACATTTGCTAGATCATCCGCATCCTGAAGGCCAGTGTCCTTTAAGATGCGTCTCAAGAAAGTCATGGCTGTCCACCATGCTTATTCTTCACTCTATGAGGCCGCCAAATCACAAGATTATGCTCTGGCTGGTCCTCTCGACGAAAACAACGTCCTACAAAGTGGAGGCGGTTCCGTTCAAGTGTCAAACTAGGGGAGACTAATAAAACACCTCAAAAGTTCTACAGAGTCTTATTGGAGATGTGTTCATTGTACTTGACAGAATGAACCGGGCGCAGCATGATTGTGGATGTAACATTCAGAAATTTGTTATCCTTTACAGTTAGAGTCCAGCATGGACTCCCATATAAGAGTCCCAAATGAAAATAGTTGATGATAATTTATCTAATATAATATAATTCTTAAAGAGCAACTCGAATGTAGAGCGATTTATCATCAAAATGTATTTATATTATGTAATGTGTGGCGAAAATGATACAACAGATTGAGCAATCTTTCAACCACAGGGCTTTTTTTCTGGCTATAAAGAACGAACGGATTATTTTTGTCACGTGAGGTCTCCCTGCACTACATAATAGTAATAATGATTATACCAGTGACAAGAGCACGTCAATATTTAATATTGTATCATAAAAATTGGATTCACCCCCCCCCCCCCCCCCCCCCCCACCATTAAAAAAAACCTGCTTGTACAATAAAGACTATATTTATAAATTAAAACCTATTTCTACATTTTTACTTACTAACAAAAAGGGCACCAATTGATCGACTTCGAAATACAATTACAAATCCATTAGAGACTGTATGGGGATATACAGTTTGAGAGGATAGGAGGTGGGGGGAGTAACTAACTGAAGGATTGTGTCTACCACCTGCCAGCAGTTAATTACAGCTGAAGCGTGGCAGCTTATTAGACAGCCATTACTACTGCAAAGATATCGCTTAAATAACTTACTTAATGGGAAATACCATGTCAGAATGAATTTCAGGGCTGGAGTTGGGATGCCAAGTGTATCATTCCAGTGAATTTAATTCTTATTAAAATATTTAAAATAATACAATTACCTACTAATATAATTACTACCCCAATCTATTTATGGCCATAGGAATGAAAAGGTTATTTATGTTCAGCAGCAAACTGCAAAATACTCATTTGTTTCGAAAAAAAAATCATTATGAATTGACGAGATATTACTTCGCCAAGAGTTTTCACCCCCTGTCTCGTCTCATACGTTTACATAAACGTGTTGGACCTCACGCTGATGACAGTGGTACAGTAGTATAGATTTTAAGCAGCGGGATTACAGACTTTTTGGACATATCCATTAATATTGTGCACTCTCCGTAAAATAAAGGTGTGAACCATCCAGGTGTTCTCAGCAGTTAAAGCCCGAAAAGGAAAAAATAGCAGCAAATGCTCCACTGCTGCACTGCACGGTAAAGTTGTACCTTTAAGGAGCTACTCATGTCGGCTGAATTCCAGAAGACCTGGTTGATGGCAGACCTTGCTTTCTTGACTTTTCAGATCCAGGCGTATTGATCTGCTGAACTTCTTATCCATGACACCATTTAGATAGATATATTTCATCAACATGATTACCTACAACCTACAGATCCATACAGAAAAGTTCAACAAAAAGAAAACAATTCTCTATCGACCGACTGCTATGCTGGTGAGATTGAATTATTTGTAGTACCGGTATCGCTCTCAGTCAGTAGGTTATTGTGACACAAATTATGATACCGGTACAACAGTCTGGTGTTATTGTTTTATGAATCAGTCCGATTTGGCAATATTGATTGACATCTGCCATGATGATTGACATCTATCTATCTGCAATACAGCATGCTGATTAACATAGTAGTAGTTATATATTGTACACCCGCGAACTATGCTGACCATTAACTCAATACAATCAGAAGCTTTGGGAGTTTCCTCAGGAATACATGAACATGGAGGATGGAGCCATTGCAAACCGAGACAAAGACAACAAGATGCAAGATGCAAAACAATTTTTAGAATACATTATTTCCTATCAGACCACGCACATTAGAGATATGCAAGATGCCAAAAAGGACATCCTCGATGTTCTATTTTTTCCTCTTGCATCTCGAATTATATAATACATGGTATACTACTACTACTAGGATCGGCATGCTGCATTGTAGCTGCATTTTTAAGAATGCTGTGCCGGCTTGTCAACAAAATTGCACCGCCACAACTCCCTATCACCCATGACATTTGCTAGATCATCCGCATCTTCAAGGCCAGTGTCCTTTAAGATGCGTCTCAAGAAAGTCATGGGCTGTCCACCATGCTTATTCACTCCATGAGGCTGCCAAAGTACAAGATTATGCACTGGCTGGTCCTCACGGCGAAAGCAATGTCCTGCAAAGCGGAGGCGATTTTGTTCTAGTGTCAAGCTTGGGGGAACCAATGAGACACCTCCAATGTTATATAGTGTCTGGTTGGAGATGTGTGCATTGTACTTGACACAATGAACCCGGCGTAGCATTCTTGTGAATGTGCCATCCAGAGATTTGGTGTCCTCAGCAGTTAGAGCCCAGCATGGACTCCCGTAGAGGAGTACTGGAACTACTGCTGCTCTAAATAATTGGACCCTACGTTTCCAATTAATTCTTGGTGACTTCCAAATCCTGGAAAGCCTATTCAAGGCTGCCCATGCCTTTCCCTTACGTATTCGAAGGTCCTCACCTGACTTCCGGATCCATGATCCCAGGTAACAGAAGTACGTCCACATGCTCAAGCATACCATCCTTTGAGCTTATGCTCATCCGATCAGAGACTTGCTGAGGATTTCAAAGTTAACTGTCAAAATTTTGGTCTTTCTGGAGTTAATAAAAAGACCAACACTAGAAGCAGCATGTTCTAATGAGCTGAGGAGCCGTTGGGCTCCCTCTAATGATTCTGAGAGTACCCCTAAGTCATCAGCAAAGTCTAGATCAGTTAGGTACTTAGGGCAGGATTTCCTCGACTTTTGGAGCCAGTAGGTGGAGTTATCATCACCCCATCATCATTATGATGATCTAAGGACATGCGTAGAACATAGTCAACCACAATAATGAACAAGAATGGTGCAAGTGTGTCTCCTTGGAGGACGCCCCATAACACTTCAAATGGTTCTGTGTCACCGTTAACAGTAGACACAAATGTTGTCGAACCATCGTATACTGATCTGATTGCTGCAATAATTTCATCAGGAATCCCATATAATGAAAGTATGCTGAACATACGTGAGCGAGAGACTGAATCAAAGGCCTTGAAGAAGTCAACAAAGATAACAGC
>JAUCBJ010001085.1:0-20594 GCA_032718475.1 Nemertoderma westbladi | reverse complement strand
TATGTGGCCTACCAGGCCCTCGCTGGGTCTATTCAACCCAGCCACTCCCTGCCTACCGACTATGTGGCCTACCAGGCCCTCGCTGGGTCTATTCAACCCAGCCACTCCCTGCCTACCAACTACGTGGCCTACCAGGCCCTCGCCGGGTCTACCTAACCCAGCCACTCCCTGCCTACCAACTACGTGGCCTACCAGGCCCTCGCCGGGTCTACCTAACCCAGCTACTTCCGGCCTACTAACTACGTGGCCTACCAGGGCCCCATCTGTCTGGCCATACACGCCCGACGTGTTTACATTAATAGCACCCGTATTGGAAACGGAATTAATTTGTTCGTTCGAAATAAAATCATTTGAATTATCTTGCGCGACTACACTATCTGAATTATTTTGTAAATTCGGGCTTGCTGATCATTATTTAAATTATTTGGATTATTTTGCGTAATTGCATTACTTAAATTATTTTGTAGGTTCGAATTCGGGCTATTATTTAAATTATTTGGATTACTTTGTATAACCACATTATTAGAATTATTTTCTACATTAACATTAGGATTGTTCTGATTTAAATTTAAATTACTACCACTAGGTAAAGTATTTCCTGCAATAAAGGTTTGATTAGAATTATCCCATACGGTACTATTAATATTAACCACGTCTACTGTACCATTATCATTATTACCCCCCCCCCCCCCCCCCCCCGCCCGTACGGTCACACCAGTTTTGGGTCTGTCGTGCGGTCCCTGTAAGTGGGGTATTAATAAATGTATCCACGGCCCCTGGCTCCTCTAAAATACTCGAGCCAGTCTCGCTCTCAGACGCCCCCGCCCGCACCATTTGCAACTCGTGCGCGCGTCTAATCCTATGTTCCGAAAGCTCACTTTGGCGTCTCTCTAATTCCTTTTGCTCTCGCTCAGCTTCTGCCATTCTCCTCTCACACTCCCGCGCGTCCTGGCCAGCCAACTCTGCTACTCTCCTAGCGCTCTCCCTTCGTCTCGCTTCACGCTCTCTGCGTTCACTTTCCTCCCTCGCCTCACGTTTCTCGCGTTCCGCCTCACGTTCCTTTCGTTCACTTTCCTCCCTCGCCTCACGTTTCTCGCGTTCCGCCTCACGTTCCTTTCGTTCACTTTCCCACTTCGCCTCACGCTCCTTGCGTTCACTTTTCTCTCTCACCTCACGTTTCTCGCGTTCACTTTTCTCTCTCGCCACACGCTCCTCTTGTTCCTTCAACTCTATTTCATCATACTCCCTAAGGCTTCTCAAAGCCCTTTCGGCCTTCTCTCCGGTTTCTCTAATCAATGCCGCTTCCCTCTCTAGCCGCATTCTCCCCTCCTCTAGCCGTTTATCCATTTCCCTCTGACCTTGCTCTATCAGCTCGAGACGGTACGCGGCACCTGCCTCTCTCACCAGTCTTTCTTTCGCGGAGGATGTAGCAGACTTATCGGTCACGACGGACTCCCTTCGCCTCCCCGTCCTACTAACTTTCCCCCGCTTCCCGGAACTTCCTCCGACCGACGAGGCCGAATCCTCGGGGTTAACCTCGGATTCGCCCCCTTCAGGTCTGTTCCAACCCACTAATTTTATACCCCGGGCATCGACCAAGTATGGCCCTATGTACACTGACGCTACGCTAGGTTCCATACTCCCACATTCCCATAGTTCGAACAGTTCACTGGCAACCCCTTTCGCTCTCTCCTCGGCTAGTTCTCTCTGCCCGAAGCGCATCAGATAATATAAATGTCTGTCCGACTTACCTAGTCCTGACTTTAGTTTTACCTCGTCTATCGTCTTCCCCTTTCTGGCCTCGTCTAGTAGTCTCCGGGTCGCGTTGTAGGCCCGTCGAAGTCGCTCAGAAACCCCGACGTCCTCGTCGCCGACCTCTCGTCCGTCTCTCCGGGTTCGACGTCGTACCGGCGGCCCCACCGTCGCCGTTCCGGCGGGCCGTCCGTCGCCCTCGGCCTGTGGCTGGCCGGCGACATCGGTACCGATATCTCCTTCGTCTCTCTGCGTCCGGGGCCGCACCGTCGGCCCCACCGTCGCCGTTTCGGTGGGCCGCTCGTCGCCCTCGGCCTGTGGCTGGCCGGCGACACCGGTGCGTCGACCCCCGTCCCGTGTCGACTCGTCTCCGTCTCCCTCCGTCTCGCTCTCTCTTCCTCTCGGCTCGACCTCGGGTTCCAGGCCCCCCTCGTCCTGAACTGCCGGATGACCCGTTACCGATGGGTCCGGCGTTGTGGGCCTGTATCGCCTGGTTGCGGCCTCGCGGATCGTTAGCTCTTCGTCCGGGGTCCGCGTCGGTGTTATCTCTCCCGACTGACTCATCTCGGTTGGTGATCGGTGGAGTTCAGCTAGCTAGGGCAGCAGTTGTTACAGTTTAACTAGGGCAGCAGCTCGGTTTTAGTTACTGTGACGGGATCCAAGAGGGATCCCGGTTTATCCGTTGTTAGTTTACGCGTCCCCGCCGTGTGTAAAGAGTGAATGAGTTTGTGCTGTTCGTCGTATATAATGTTTGGGTATAGAGATATAGATACAGATATAGATATGAGATAATATTGTTGTTGTACACGGAAGGCGGGATACGGTAACTAAAGTCCCGGTCCTTCCCTAGCTAAACTATGTAACCTAAACTAGCACCAGTATTGCACTGAGATAACTGAATTGATATGATTACTGCCAAGTGGCTATATTGCACGGTTGGCCTTGTTACTCTACCTAATCGATGCCTTTCCCCCCTCTGATTGGTTGATACCCTTGTTGGCGCCCTTTGGAGTGTTCCCGTTCACTCCACCTGTTCTCTCTGGGTTAGGGGTTTGGCCCCTGACCCTCATTGTGCGTTTCCTTCCCATTCTTATTGGGATGGCACGAGTTGGTTAATTACCCAATCTCGTGGCTCCCAATATTGCTTATTGGCTAAACTTTATGGGGTGTTAGCGGGATTGAATAAGCTAACACATTATCTAGTAATATGGAACTATTTTTATTGTGGTTTAAGTATATCATATTTCCCATTATGAGGCTATGTTCGTCCAAGTCCATATGGTCTAACTTAGTCTTTAGTGCAGGTATTTTATTTTGTTTATTAAGTGTTATCGCAGTACCGTGGATGTGTGGTGTATATGATGCCAGTTCGCATTCCAATGTGTTTTTAATTACATCACATAGAGTTGAAAGTATCACATCTGATATTAATCCACAATTAAGCAAAATTTTGAACAAGTATGGCGACGTTTTCAAACCCAAATTAGCTACTGAATTTGTGAATCACTCTGTCGAACACCATATAGTAACGGAAGGACAACCTTGTTTCGCAAAACCACGCCGTTTATACGGAGACCGTTTATCAGCGGCTTCTAACGAATTTGACAATTTATTACGACAGGGTATTGTTAAACGTAGTGAGTCCCCATGGGCTACACCATTACATTGTGTAAAGAAACCAGATGGCAGTATCCGACCTTGTGGTGACTATAGAAAATTGAACAGTATGACGGTACGCGATAATTATCCAATGCCAAACATTGCGGATATAACTGATAAATTTAGAGGGTGCAAGATTTTCAGTAAAATAGATCTCGAAAAGGCCTATTATCAGGTTCCAATGGCTAAAAACGATATCTTAAAAACGGCAATTACAACCCCATTTGGACTTTTTCTTTTCACACGTATGCCTTTTGGTCTGCGTAATGCCAGTCAAACATTTCAAAGGTTGATTGACACTACACTGTACGACATCAATTGTGCAGTTGGATACATAGATGATATATTGGTTGCAAGTCCTAGCATAGAGCAGCACCATAAAGACATTCAACTCGTTCTAGAACGTTTACGAAAATTTAGTCTAACAGCTAAACGCTCGAAATGCGAATTTTTTAAACGTGAAGTAAATTTTCTTGGTTTCACTATTTCGGATACAGGTGTAAAACCAATCAAATCAAAGATAGTTGCCATGGCAAATTTTCCAGAGCCCAAAAATCGATCATCATTGCGTCGGTTCCTCGGAATGGCAGGTTACTATCATAGATTTGTGCCGAATTTTTCTGACGTTGCAGCGCCTCTAACTGATCTAAATAAAAATAAGTTTGACATCCCCGAAAATTTCGAAATGTCAGCTGAAGCAAAACAGGCTTTTTCAAAATTAAAGAAGAGTCTTCAAAATGCTGTAACTTTATCATTTCCAAAGCCTGACGCTCCTGTAACCTTGACAACAGACGCGTCAGACCAGGCGGTTGGTGCCGTCATCCACCAAGTTGTAAATAACGTATCTGAACCGATCAGTTTCTTTTCAAAAAAATTGTCTGAAACTGAACAGTTGACCTGAAACTGAACACAAGAAACTGAACAGTCAGCTTTCGACAAAGAGCTGTTAGCGATTTATCTTGCTCTCAAACATAACGATTGGCTTTTAGGTCAGCACATTACAATTTTTACAGACCATAAGCCACTTGTAAATTGTTTAGGGATGAAAAATCCCACACCCCAACAAATACATTTCTGAGTACAACTGTCAAATTAAATATATAGCGGGAGCCGAAAATATTGTAGCTGATTCTTTATCACGCCCCCTAGCGGCCATATTTTTTGATACAAATGATAATTCGAAACTAGCCACTGCTCAAAAGCAAGATAAATCGCTACAAAGTTTCTTTCAGTCAACTACTTTCCTTTACAATACGCACATTTAGAAGATGGTAATATCCTAGTGTGCGACAAATCAAAAGGCCATAATCGACCATACTTACCTTCAATTTTGCGACATCATATTTTTGATAAATTTCATGAACTTTCTCATGCTGGACCAGATGGTACTTTCAATTTAATAAGTAACCGCTATATCTGGCCTGGAATGCGACGTGAAATTAAAATGTGGGCGAAAGCTTGCCAAAAGTGCCAACAGTCAAAAATTTCAACGCATACGAAAACTGCTGTAGAAACGATCCCGACTAACAGTCGCTTTGAAACTGTACATATAGATTTAGTAGGTCCTCTACCGGTGTCCAAAGGACACAAGTATTTACTCACTATCATTGATAGGTTTACTAGGTGGCCTGAAGTAGTCCCTCTAAAAGATATTACGACAGAAACAGTTGCCCAAGCTTTCCTTTTCAATTGGGTAAGCCGGTTCGGTGTGCCACGTACTGTCATTACGGATCGCGGCGCACAATTTGAGTCAGCAGTTTGGAGCTCTCTAATGAAGTCCCTTGGCACAAAACGGTGTCGTACAACTGCTTATCACCCGTCCTGTAACGGGACTATAGAACGTTTTCACCGTCAGTTAAAAAATTCCCTTCGATCAAAATGTAATTCAACCTATGGGTTTGATGAACTACCATTGGTTTTGTTGGGTTTGCGCTCTAATATCGGAGTGCACAAGTTTTCGCCTGCACAACTGGTATATGGCGCAGAGCTTCAATTACCAGGTCAATTTTTCGAATTTTCGGACAAGTCTGATAAGTTCGATAATTTTAACTGGCATAATTTCACATCTCGGCTCTTCGAGAAAGTTGATAATTTTCAGAGTCCAGTTAGAAAATATAAATCAAAAGCATCAATCCCCAAAGAATTGTCTGAAGCAACTCATGTCTGGGTAAAAGAACCTAAGAAAACTGGATCATTGAAACCGCTTTATGCGGGACCGTATAGAGTAGTTTCGCGAAATAGTAAAACTATCGACATAGAACGCCATTCAAAAATTGAAAAGTTGACGCTCGACAGAGTGAAACCAGTTGTTTCTGAATGTGTGAACTACACTAAACCGAAAACTAAAAAGTGTGTAACATTTTCATTAATTGAAACTATCAACATTTCTGATTGAACTAAAACCATTAAGATCCAATCATTAAATCCAACGGTATTGCGTTTAACATATGCTTACCTATTTTGTTGTAGTCGTGCTGTTTTTGTCTATTCCGGATAGGTGCGTATCACCGCGGAATTAATTTTCTGTACAAAATGTATTAATTTGTGGTAATAATTAAATATTTAAATAATATGAACGTGTTGCCATTTTTTTTTTCTCAAACATATCTAGGCGATTTCCGTTAGTTTTTTTTTCATATACCTTTAATTAGTTTCTTAATTAAAGCCTACAATATGATTAGTTTCTTGATTAATGTTAACCATAGTGCTCCGCACTTAACGAAGGGAGCCATGTAACCCTCATTATCATTCCTAATTATATTTCATATTGATTACACCATTCACACAGGCAGTTTGACCTTTGACATTCTACCGTACTGGCATGCTATTATATATATGTAATGTAGGCCTATATAAATCGATTAATTCATTCTGTGTGTGTGACGATAATCAGTAATATACATATGCCTAATATTGGACAATAAAATTAGAATAAAGAATTGCTGTGTACCGGTAACAAACTGTTTCCTCGCGCCCACAATACCAATTTTCAATATTCATTTACATGTATTCAGAAATTCATTTAAATACAATTATATTTAATTTACTAGCTATTTTTAAATATTAATAAAAACTAGCTATAAGTTCTCAAACGTAATATATTTTATTTTATTTATGTTCTAGAATAGTATATAATACGTGTAATTTGTTCTACAACTCTTTAAGGTTGCCATAGTAACAATGATATACTGTATGTTTTAAAAATTTAGTGCTTTAAGGAACTCATAGTCAAAACGGTATTCCTTCTAGAATAATATTTTTTCAAAAGGAACTACAGTATAAAAAAATGAAATTATATATAAAAATTAACACGAAGTGGGGCCTTCGCGCAGCACGTGAAATGAGTTAATGCTAAGTATCAACTCGAAAGGATTATAAAAACATGAGAAGATTTTCCCGGAAAACGTTAACCCTCTAGCGGGAGACTGGGTAACTGAAGAAGGAAGGATTAGTTTCCCTACAAAGCCACAGCCTATGGTCTATTACATATCTACCAAGTTTCCGATTGACGGATCATAAATAACGAAATGTTGGAAGGTTTTCACTTTCATACATTTAGCCCTCTAGCGGCATATTAAAGAACTACGGATCGATCACCTTCCTCACAAAGACGAGGCATGTGGTCTAGTACATACCGGTACTGTATATTCCAAAATTCAGCTTAAATAGATTAAGATCAAGGAATTCGCGAAGGTTATCACTTTCCTACATTTCGCCCTCTAGCGGCAGACTCGAAAACTCCGGACCGATTACTGTCCACACAAAGACTTAGGATGTCTTCTAGTACATATATGACAAGTTTCAGCTTGATCGGATCATAAATAACTAAATGGCTGATTAATTTCACTTTCGGGACATTTCGCCCTCTAGCGGCAGACTGGAGAACTGCAGACAGATTAGCCTCCTTTGAAATTTACAGCTAATGGTCTAGTACATACTTCCCAAGTTTCTGCTTAAACGGATTAAAGGCAAAGAAATGGGTGGCATTTAATGTTTAGACATGTGGCCCTCTAGCGGGAGACCATTGCACTGATGGTGTCTGAAAGTCTCTCAAAAATCTCAACTTTTGCTCATATTGATACCTACAAATTTTCAACTTGGCAGCTTTAAATCCGACAAAGTTATTAGCATGTCAAAATCGTAACGACGACAACGATTTCACTTTCAGACCTTTGGCCCTCTAGCGGCAGACTGGAGAACTGCAGATGGATTCGCCTCCTTTGAAAGTCACAGCTAATGGTCTAATACATATCTGCCAAGTTTCAGCTTAAACGGATTAAAAGCAAAGAAATGGGAGGGCATTTAATGTTTAGACATGTGGCCCTCTAGCGGGAGACCATTGCACTGATGGTGTCTGAAAGTCTCTCAAAAATCTCAACTTTTGCTCATATTGATACCTACAAATTTTCAACTTGGCAGCTTTAAATCCGACAAAGTTATTAGCATGTCAAAATCGTAACGACGACGACAACGACGACGACGACGACGACGACGACTGTTCGCGCTTTCAGACCTTTGGCAGTTTAACCCGCCAAATTAGGATGTCTGTTAGATAATAAATCACTTTAGCCGATGACAAATATTTGATTCACTACACTAGTCGAAACCCATCTGTGCGCGATCATTCACCCGCTGGATAATTCCCGGGAGATTGGGTTCGACGGCTTAATTTTATTGCTTTGTAAGCTTAATGTATTATTCGACTGACAGTATTATATAATCTCTGACAATATTATTCACCTTCGGGAATATTAACAGTTCCTTTAGGACGTGGCGCTTTATTTATATAAACAGAGTTATGACTTAAACTACTCACAACGATATGGCTTAATTATAATTCACATATATGGCGCATTCTTTAGGCAATGCTTCGTTATCAGTATCACCCGCACACAATGCTGCACAATACTGCACACTGATCTGCCGATCTTCACTGATTTTAGTTACATATAAAAGGAACACGGACTGACTCATGTAGGGGCTATCAAATAACATTAGATTCACTTCAAACCACTTTAACATAAGTCACAATCGTTATGTATAACCTTTCTCTCTTACCTTCAGTATATCAAGAATATTGGGTTTTCGGGGTTATTTATCGTTATTCCAAATATAATAATTCATCAACCAAATTATGAAGTGCAGACAGCAAATAGCAGTATAACAATATAAAGTATGCACAGTGTTACACAGTATGCAGTGTATGCAGTACTGCAGTATGCATTGATTGCATTGAGTTAGGTTAGTCAAGTTAGATAACGGATATATGTCCTTATGATTAAGCCTACTAGTGTACGGCTAAAACAGTAAAGCACAAAATACTTCCAAGCCGTTCTTTCTTTTGCTCAGGACTGAATGTAAACACTGCACATAGGCATTGCGTCATTTCTCGGAAATTTTCTGTACAAGGAGCCACAAAAACGCTCTAATTGGCTGACTGAACTGAGAGACGCCGTAGAACAAAGGAAATCAACACGTATGAATGTCAGCTGTTAACCGTAGTCATAGTAACTACTGTTCAAGAGTAGCTATCACCCCTTTGCGTCACGAATTGCCATAGAATCATAAAATATGCCTTTTACAGTACACATACGGAGGAAATCGGTCTTAGATCCTCTAAAAACACCGATACAGCAATAATACGGTCTCTTACACTTATTAAATCAACTACAGAGTATTTTAATGTAAAAGATAATAAAAATAACGGGGCAATTCAGCAAAGGCTTTTACAACGACGACAACGACGACGACGACGACGACGACAACTATTTGCATAAATTGACCCACCCCCTAACAGTGTCAATTCGCTAAGGCTCCGCCAACTTCGTGGCTCGCCCCACAAATGCTACGATACAAAATTTATAGGGGGAAGTAGGAGAACGGAACCAGTAGTGCCGAAAATAATAGCTATGTTTATATAGCTACCATAAAATTCAGTTGCTTGAATATGAAAGGGACATTTGATCATTGAAGAAATTGCAACAAATGTGAATTTCTAGAACTCTCCTCATATTATCAGTCTCAATCTTTAAAATCGGTTCCAGATTAACTATACCTACTACATACCATCCACGTATGCAAGGCCTTTGTACACTTGTCGCTGTCTTACGGGATCATCTGCTGACAACAACTCTGTAATAAGTTCTAAACAAATTGGTTGTGAATTGTAACCATGGTAGCTAGTGGATGGAACCTATTAATATGCGAATATTTTATATTTTATTTTTATATTCTAATTGATTGGCTGTAACTAAGCTACCAAAAGCGGGATAGGATTAATAACTGGTTATTTTCCCTAGGGCGAATTCGGATATTTTTTTACATAGCCCACCATTGTATTGTTATTTTAAACAGTTTGTAATGGGGAATAACAATTTTTTTCCTCATTCGTGGGGCTTTTACTGTGTTTAGAATAATATTTATTTGCTCATTTAGCGTACGTTAGGTGAACCTTATATATACAAAAACTTTATTTTACTAGAAGAAAATATTATTTTATTTCTATTCTATAGTATCAAGCCAGATAGGACTTTGTTGTTGTCTTAATAAATATGCTGTATCAGCTGTGAGCTGTCGTCATAGTAACTACACTGTGTCAAGAGGATTTTAGCGTATTGCGACATAAAATTGCTAGTTATGTCCGCTAAAGTACACATACAGAAGAAATGGCTTTTTATGTTCACTAAAACACCGGTACAGTAAGGAAACGGCTTTTTATGTCCGTTAAACCAACTACAGAGTACTTTGCGGGGAAAATAACCAGCTAATTCCGCAAAAGCTTTTACATATGCTACTGTATACATACAGTATTTGTAAATCGGCCTGTGATTTTACCGCTATACAGAAGCCTTATCTTGACACTTGAACAGAACCGCGCGCCTCTCTGCTTTGGAGGACATTAAATGCTTTCGCCGTAAGGACCAGCCTTTGCGCAATCTTGTGCTATAATTTATTATTGGTGTTTTGGGTGAATGAGTGGTTTCATATTATTATAACTTTCTTTGGGTACAGCTTTGTAAAGTCGGCAATGACGTCCAGGTGGGATCGAACTGATGACCCCCGGGTCGGAAGTCTGACGCTCTAACCATTCAGCTAGCGCCTCAGGTAAAGATAGATCTGGAAATACTATCTGATACCTTGTATGTCCGCAATTTACCTCCTTATGGCCTCCCATCTGTCAATGCCTTCATATGATACCACTGTGCTCAACCCTACCGTAGGCCTACTTAGCCCTCTTTAACATCTCGCTACAATGAAAGGCTAGTGTATATTTACCATGAACCATCACGGCCACAATGATTAATAATACACTCTAACTACAGTACTAATTTAAGTAGGACAGTTACACCCATAGAGAATTGCGACCGTTATATTTATAATTTATTATTGGTGTTATGGGTGAATGAGTGGTTTCATATTATTATACCTTTCTTTGACCACAACTTTGCAAAGTCGGCAATGACGTCCAGGTGAAATCGAAATGGTGACCTCTGGGTTGGAAGTCTGATGTCCTACTAACCATTCCAGCTAGCGGCTCGGGTAAAAGATAGACCTGGAAATACTATCTGATACTTTGTAGTGGCTGAACTGGTTAGCGCTACTGACGAGGCCTGATAGTTTGAAACGTACGTACAGCGCTGGTTCAACCCCCGGTGACGCGCTTTCTCGTTTTTTCCATTTCTGAACAAAACCATAAAATTACACATATTTTTAGACATACTGTACAGTATGTAGTAGGTATACAGTAGTAAGGTATGGTTCATATGCTTTTTGAAATATTTAGATATTCTGAATGCTGGTTATTACAGTACCATTTTATTGTTAATAACAACTCTTTATTTTAAGGTAAATATAATATGCTTTATTTACCGTTCGTCCCGAGATCTGTTATTTACCGAACGAGCGCAGCGAGGCTGATAAATAAGTCAGATCGAGGGGCGAAAAGGTAAATAACGTGTTTTATTCATCGTACTATATGTAATTTTATTGTTAAAATCATCATAATTATTATAATTATTAAAACATATTATTGTTTAATAAGTAATTAAGTATTGCACGTGCACCAGTCGCAACGCCGTTATTCTTCGTCCTTATTGTGATTTGTTGTGAACCAATGAAAGTTGTCGTTGTAAGGATTCCAAATTTGTAAATAACTATTACTGTAATGTCGTTGATAAATAGCTGAGATATTTAAAAAAGTGCAGGTACAGTATTTGCATCCGTTACAGCCTGCAAGGCAGGCAATTTATTATATTTAATAAAATACACAATATTCTGGAAGATATTATTTATTTGAAGATTATGAATTACTTGATGTCATTTTACTAGTCGTAGCTACTGATAAAATAAATAAAATGCCCCAGAATGGTACAGTATTTATAACAGTATAAAGTTGACTGATTGAAGAGCAATAATAACCATTTACCTAGGTAAATATGAAAATCTTATTTACCGCTAGCCCATTGACTGAGCGGTAAATAATGTAAATTTTAACAATAAATCTATTTATTCAACTAAATACTGAATTATTGTACATATATATATTTTTCGTATATCTTACTACTGTATATCGATTGATTATTGACAAATCGCTATTTTTACTATTTATATTTAATGAAATATTGTATAATTTTTACTGTGATTTATTAATAATGTTAAATATACGAGCTGCTTCAGCTCAACTAACTAACTACAGTATATGCTGGCCTCCAAGAGCTACGGCCTCTATCATGTATTGCTCTATCAAGGCGACCTCTATACTTTATATTTATTTTACTCTATACTTTTTATTTATACTTTATTTATTTTATCTATACTTTATAGATTATATTTTACTTTATTATTTATACTTTGAATTTAGGTCGCCTTGGCCTCTATTCAGTGTACTAAGCCAAACTTCCTGATTCACTGATTTCAATTTTAACGATTTTTAAACAGCTTGTACTGCATGCAGTACTGCAGTACTGTTGTATGTATTTGTACCGGTAACGTACGGAATTGGTGCTATACCACTGATGTCTACCATCTACCGGTACCGGTACACTTCTTTACTTATATTTACATCATCGTGGATTTAATACTGGGATTGAACAATGTATTGCTTACAATGGTTGCTTCCTGTGTTGTTTGTTCCACGACCTTTGAATCCGGCACTTTGGTTTAACCATAGCATGTTTATGAGTTTCTACCTGATTAGTTTCTTCTTGGAGCGTAAACCGTGCACAATTTGCGCTGTATTATTTATCGTTGCTATCATCCTCGTTTGCTACAACTGTGTTGGTGATATGTGCGTATTTTATTCCTGCAGCCAGTTACCAAACTACAGCGATACGTATCCCTCCCCATATTCATTATCTGGATAACGACAGGCATCGTTGCAGCATTCTCAGGTTACTTGGTTGCTGTGCCGTTACCGACAAATAATATACCGAATACCGGTACCTATAGGCCTATATGAGAGTCTAACTAGTAAACTACTGAAACTACAATTGCCTATATTTCCAACCTTCTCGCTGTTTTTTAGCCACGCTGTTTGCCGGTTAGGATTTGATTTATCCAGGTGTTGTTACTTATGTGCCTATTGCTGTATTAGTATTACAGTATTATAACAAACTGATGAAGACATTTAATACAGCAAGTTAACAACATCTGCATACCTCATCCTGATATCGGATATATATATATATTTCTTATTTTTCAACTTATATGCCATAGGCATATAGACGGTTCGGGACGTGTAATTAATAATATACGTAATCGTATTCAATATTCCGGCGTCACATTCAATATTTCCTATAAAACTATCGAGATTGAAATGGCCGTTCTATTACGTTATTTTGTTTCGCTTACTTGCCTGCTTCTCCATTTGTTTTCCTCCACGACTACAAGTAGCAACTTCAGTTACTTTAACTGCCTCGACATCAACGCTGTAAACATTCAGCGCTCTCTGGAGGGTCGGGGTTTCCATCGCAACTTGCACACATTCCTTTCGGTTGCCATGGCTCCCGATAAACTAACGATGTATAGCGATTGCAAGCTTGCGTTTATCGAAGTGATTCCCGCTGGGGTTTCTATGGACCTCCACGAATGCGCGGAGTTGTATAAACTAGGCGGTCCGCTGGTCCACTCAAATAGTAAATTCGGTTAGTCGGTTTATTTTTAATAGACTTCAAATTGCAAACATCAACAATATACTTGATTGATACTATATAGAACAGTACGAGTACAGTTTAGTAAGCTAGTAGTTTCAAAAACTAAATATTTTCCTATTAGTATAAATGTTATTAACTACATTCTACAATGAAGTAACTCTTTCTAGCGTTTCAATTAGATAAAGGAAAGAAATAGCTGAGCTGCATCCATCGTGAACCGATGTTGTTCGTTTATTGTTTAGGTTCATTTAATCCGCCTCTGTAACCTGCTCCTTTACTATTCTGCCAGCATGCACATTGCACACTGCACTAACGTTACAAATACAAAAAATATTAATAAGTATTAATTACTTTAACAGATATGGAGGCTTCAGCTAGTAGTAGTAAACCCAATGTGGTCTATGTCTATGGGAATGTGATATCGTACGGTGGTGCCGATAGTATTACCGTGGATATCAACCTGCCCATACACATAAGATACCACAATCCGTCGACCGGTGCCGTACCAGAAGAATTACTTCTAGAATTCCCAACTATTGGTATTCGATGTTCAAAGGTAAATGTTCTTATTACACCATCGCTAGGCCCCGAAAAAATGGTGTCGTAGGCGAAATACCCCATCACCCAAATATTTATACAAATCCTGATGAGATTGCATGAAATCTTAAACAGAGATAGTTTCACCTCCCTCCTCCTTAATTGGTGAAGCAGAATTTTTAATTTCGCTTTCATTAATTAGCTACAAGCGTTTATAAAAAAAAAAGTATCCGGCGATATTGTACCAGTTACACCGCAGTTTTTCCTAAACCTTATAGTGATTTGTTGGTACTGTTAAAAATCTGGTCATGGAACGTCATTATGTAACACTATGAATTCCGTTCTAAGCTATTAATAAAGTATTTAACAACGATTTTTAATAAATTAAATGTTTCATATTTAATAGCAAAAACGATAAGTTGACTGAGTTAAAAATTGTAATTCAAAATTTTGCAATAGGGTAAGATAGATTCAGCACGTACTGTTACCATGAGTCTCTACTGTAAAAATTCCTCAATTTCATCCGGCTGAAAAAGCTTACCTTACTTAATAGACCAAAAATAAATGAACTCTAGATAACGCATTTCAAGTTCAAATCTTCTCGCTCAAATAGCCGTATGTGTCGGTCTGTCTGTCAAAATATAATAATAATGTTCTAAGGGAACGACACGCGGACATGGGGATTTTGGGGGAATTCGATTTCGGTTAAATATCTGTGTGTTTGTTACTAGAATTCCGATTCAACAAGTACACCATCTCACTTAATACTACAACCATTTTTAGGGGGTCGGAGCCCCTCCCCCCCCCCCCCCCCCCCTATTTTTTTTAAATTTCAATAAACTGCTATGAAATTTGGTATGATGATTGATTGATACCTTTTCGTACTGCTATGCTGGCCTGGCCGGATTTTTCAATTTCTCAGTTATTTCCATACAACAAGTCCATAAAAAATGTCTATTTAGCAATGTTTAAGCACCTCTGTAGACTTTATTTTTCGACTTTGGAATGTAATCTGGATATCATTAGAACCGCATTCATCTGCAGATTCCGAATCAGAAAACCGTTTTAAATTTAACCAAAAATTGGTAAAGATATTATCATAATACTAATGTGTTATTTTGAGATGTAAATCGCCATAATTCTAATGTTTTTTGTCTTTATTCTAGAATATTAATTATTATTTAGCTGAGGGTTTAAAACTGTACGTTTCTTCATTATGCGTAATTAATATTCTAGAATATTAATTATTATTTAGCTGAGGGTTTAAAACTGCACGTTTCTTCATTATGCGTAATTAATATTCTAGAATTGAGTAAAAAAAAAACGTTAGAATTATATCGATTTACGTGTCAAAATGTATATACCTTTGAATTTCGATAATATCTCCTGAAGTTATTGGTGAAATTTAAGTTATTATATTTAGTTTTCTGATTCTGAATCTGCAGATGAAGGCCCATTCATGGGCCATTCATTCCAAAGACGAAAAATAAAGTCTACGGAGGTGATTAAATATTGCGAAATAGACGATTTTTAACGGTTTGTTGTATCGAAATACTCAAAAATTGAAAAATCCGGCTCTGCCAGCAGTAAGAAAGATTGTCGAACTATCATCATACCAAATTTCGTAGCATATTATTGAAATTTGAAAAAAAAAAGCGGGGAGGGGGGGGGGGTGGGTGCTCCGGCCCCCTAAAAATGGTTGTTACAAGGGAGATGGTGTAAAGTAACAAGGTCTCGTTGGCAAGCTGAGTTATCAAGGTTTTTGTAATTATACATAATTAGGGATATTAAATTGAAAATATAAACAATTTGTTATTTTTCGCGAAATAAACTTATCATTCGAGGTAAGATTCTTATAAAACAGTTATAAAAAAAATTTTAATAATAAAATAGTTATGGTAAACGAGAAATGCGACAATCGCAGGCCCGAATGTTCCCATCTCTTTACTCTTAGTGTTAACTGAAACTTTATGGGAAGTCCGCCGTTCTAAATGCCAACAAGGTTGACGAATCGAAGTCGGGTCCTCCAGCTTGGGGAGTAACTCCTTCGCCACAATAATGCTGGTGAAGCAAAGTAAATTTTACCAAGACATCCATTAACTCGCTGCTTTTCTCACGTGCTGCTCATAGACCTCACTATGTTTATTAATTGCTCTCTTTTTAATATAAATCTGTTAATATTACATCAATAATTTACTAATTTCAGGCCGATATTCTTTGTTCCTACTTCCAATATATTCTGTACACTCCGTGTCCAGAAGATTCATCTTCTCGCTGCTGGTGGAACAAACTCGATTCGGTGAAGTCGGCTAACCCGGTAACGATAGCCCTCCCTGTGGGAAACTCGGACCATTTCATTTTCGTTGCTGTAGTTACCGTGTTCGTTACTATGCTTGGGTGCTGTTTTATTTTATATTTCTTATGTAATCCTCGTGAATTAGAAATATAATTTTATCGTTTACTATAATATTCACTCTTATCATGCAACTAATATTTATTTTATATTATAAAGTCGAATTTAATTTTACAAACCAGAGAAGGACTCTGGACATACAGCAATTGTGAGGAACGGCGCAAGTGAGAGAGAGAGAGAGAGAGCAGGTGATCCGTCCGTCGGGTGGTGAAGTGAGAGCGGGCTATTCGACACCTATTAAGAGTTGAATTGGACTGTATGTAGGAAGTTGAGAAAAACCTTGAGAATCTGAAGTGAACTTCCGGAACTACTCAGTATATTATATCATTATTATCAATAAGTAGATTATTAAGTGCACAAGGTTCAGAAATTATTACAGAAATTAATTGCAGAAATATTAATTACAAATAAAATTGCCGCTAAAAATATAAAAGGGGCTTTCGCAGGCAGAGGGTGTGAAAAAGAAAGTGACGAAACATCGCTTTTTATACCCGACATATGCAAATCGGGATCTAAACGTCTGAATGCTGATGGCCGTAGATCGTCACTGATTGGTCGGAGCTACTGGTTAGCTAAACTGTCACGTTTCGATCCTATTGTACATATGGGCTAGTGAGGGCTGGGTTCAATTATTCACACAATAATTAAACCTTGATTTGGAATTACGGTATAACGGACACGATGGAACACATAATTTTAGTTTCTGCTTTCCAGATAAGTACAGTAGGGCCTACCTGTGTCAGAGTCAGGACCTCGTGTATAACATAGTTGTCACAGTTGGTTAGTTTGTTACCGAAGTCCCCCCCCCCCGTCTGGTATTCATTAGGCTGCCACCAGAGGGTTAAATGTCTTTGAGTGCGCCTTTCGATGCAACCAAAATTCAACCCACTTCCGCGACGGAAATAACAGCTGACTCCCAAAAATATAACTATAACCTATTCTATTGTCTTTCATTTATTGTATTCGTCACAGTAACCTCAACCTGTTCCTTTCTCTTCATGGATAATTTAACTTTGAGGCGAAATATTAATTCGCCGAGATGGGAGTTGTGGATATAGTAGGTCATGGTTCCATCAAGTTGCGTGGTGGGCTCAGGAGTTATATCCAGTAGTCCAGTATCCTCTAGAGGACGACTAAGACAATGGTTGATAATATGTGGGTCTGTCTCAGTTGGTACTGTCTATACTACTGTACAGTAAGTTATAATTTATAGCCCTCGTGAATACCCCACGAACGTGTAGTTCGGTACCACTGTATTTTGATTTACCCACAGTAAACAATTTATGTTGTTGTCAGTTTAAAGAAAGGTGACAGTTAGCTGCTGTATTTCCGTACAGCAACTAACTGAGACATATCACGTGGCACACACACAGCTGATGCTCTTTAGTTATGGCTGCACTACGTACTATTACCCTGTTAGTACTAGCCACTACAACACTACTGCACTAGGCCTACATTGATTGTACTGCTGTAAACTAACTATACCAGTTTACTGCAGTACTGCTATACAGTACTGACTGACTGATATGTAAATGTACAGTACATGTCACATGTGCTCTGCGCATTACGGTAGCTCAGCAACATGATACGCAGTTTGCAGTTAGACGATTGACAACATATAAACAACAAACTACCGGTACCTTCTGACCTTGGTACAGTGATACTGATACCGGTATTCAACGTTTCATATCTCTGCTGGCTTATACTGTTAGGCCTGACCACCTGAGCAGCTGAGTGAGTCTACCCATTGAGCAGTACAGCAGTAGAGCGTATTCTATATCAACTGCAAGACGAGTTATTTCTTTATGTGTTATGGATGGAGGAGAAGGGAGCGGAGGGGTTCTACCTTCCCCTCAGGATGAAGTGTCTTGGTGGATGAAGTTGTTAATTAAATGTGTCTGTTGTTTAACTGGAATCCGTAAGTTGCTTTGTCGCTGTAAATTTTTCAGCTTTTGCACTATTTGCAGTTCGTTCACTCAGGGACACTCTATATATATATATAGGCCTATATTATATATACCGGTACATTATTATTAATATCTATACATATAGCCTTATATGGCTGTCACGGTTGCACGGTTAAGCTATACCGGTACCACGGGTATAGCTGTATAGGCTACCCAGCTACCGGTTATCAGCTTATAGCAGATCCCGATACCGTAGCTAGGTCTCTGTAGATCATGTAGATTTAAATGTAAATATTTTTTCTTTCCTAGTAATAATAATAGGCCTGCCTACTATTACATAAATTTCAATAAATTGCAATATCTAACACACCTGCGGCTGCGACCTGGTACTTTTATTAACCAATGAGATAGAAAATTGACTGATTGAGGAAAATGTAGAAATTGAAATTATGTATACAAATTATATTTCAGTATCAGTATTTAGTGTTGTTTGTTTTTTTATATTGCAGTAGCTATCTGCTTCGGACTTTGGAGATGTGTTACATTTACTCCGCTTTGTTTCGCTTCCGGATTGATAATAATGTAAGTTCAATAATAACAAGCGCGAAATCGCGCAAAGGTCCGCATCTACTAACGCATGAACTGTCTTGAATGGCTTACTACCAAAAAATTCACCGAAAAGGGGGAATTGAACACGTTACCTAGAGATTCCAAGTCTCCCCGCTCAACCAACTTCACCACTGCGCCGTATGAAGACTTATAAACTGGAATTTAACAACACCAACAACTTCAACGGAGTGAATACTAGAGCACTAGAGATCTCCCTAGCGGATCTAAAAACAGTATTGTGTGTCGCCATATAAATCCAATCCAGATAAGTAAACTAGACATTGCACAGTCCTGCAGTCACATAAATTGTAACAGTACCCGGTACAAGAAGGAATTAAAAAATCAAATAAATATGCTAGTTATGCTTAATCGGCTAAAGCTATTATCCTTTGTTTTGCATGTGTAATATACTTTTCATGGGTTTATAATATCCGAATTTCTTTGAGAAATACAAAGTATGGATCGTATTTGATAACCTTTGCTAAGCTGGGAAACTCGCCAATGTCGCTTGGAGAATTTCTATAAACTTCTCGCTCTCCTAACGTGTTGCGTGGCATGGATGCTGCCTCACCCACACTAGGTACGCCTATTTGGTAATCACAAGCCTCACCAATATTCGTATTCGTGTTTTACAGGATTGGGGGCGCGTTTGTGCTGATAATGGAAGCGCCGATATTTAGTCGCTTGTTCGACGGTTTGGATCAACTGCAACATTATATTGATTCGAGAAAACGACCAGCTTTAATTAAATCTGTCGTATATTTGTCGTAAGTATCAACCTATTAGTATTTAGTCCAATAATTAATAGTTCTCCAGAACGGCGAGCTTCGCGATTGGGATTTTCACTTCTGCATACAACAGCAATCGAAGGGTTATATGGGAAGAAGCTATTTTATTTGTTTAACATAATAATATTATCTCACAAAATTACATTTTCAGTTTTCACCTCCCATTATTGCCTTTTTATCTCCCGTTAATCCCAATGTCACAATCCCAAAGAAAAGTTTCTCACGAATTCTCACTAGCCGCGGTTTTCACATTTGTTCCCATTTTCGCCTAAAATTGTTGAAATATCGTTAACAACATTAATAAGAATGTCGTGATACCACCATGAACCGTAATTTAGTGTCATTTTCTGATGACACGGACCTCCGCCCCATATTTTTCTACAAATCTTTATCATATTGCTTAAAATTTGAAACTCAACTTGTACAACTTACCACCGCTGTTAAGACGGAGCCATAAGTTTGTTTATATTTTCCCTTTAACTTTTTTATATAAGCGTTTATAAAAATACTTGTTTTGCGAAATTACACCCTCCATATCGCGGCCATTCTTCACGCACCCTCCATATCGCGGCCATTCTTCACGCACCCTCCATATCGCGGCCATTCTTCACGCACCCTCCATATCGCGGCCATTCTTCACGCACCCTCCATATCGCGGCCATTCTTCACGCACCCTCCATATCGCGGCCATTCTTCACGCACCCTCCATATCGCGGCCATTCTTCACGCACCCTCCATATCGCGGCCATTCTTCACGCACCCTCCATATCGCGGCCAT